>JAWZYV010001388.1:0-17986 GCA_038373885.1 Cheiracanthium punctorium | reverse complement strand
TTTTATGGGGACATCACTGACCGATTCGCATGTTTAAGAGAAAGGAGGATTGATTTGACTTATAAAAACAAGTAAGACTTGATAACAACTAAGTTTTCTTTTTTTTTTTCCTTTTCTTTTCAAGTTATCGTTACAAAAGAAAATTCTAAGGAAACTTCGAATCAGACACGGATTAATGCAGTTTTGAGGATATAAGAGCGGCTGGTTGAAATTTATGTCCATTTTATGGAAGTAAAATAGGATCTCTTACATTTTTTATGTAATTTCTTTTTCTTTTTTTTTTTTTTTTTCTCGGTGAGGGCTTAATCCGCCAGCTTTCGAATTCAGTAACAAAGATTTTCCAATCCTGTCCGGAGGAAAGGGGGGGGGGGCTCATATGCTTCCGGCTGCACTAACAGTTTTGACCACGGGCCGCCACTGTGGCACAGTTATCACAATATTTTTCAACAAACTTTCGAGTATTTTTCAATAAACTTTCTTTAAATAATGATTTTCGGTATATCGATTATAAAAAAAATCAAGCTTGGTTTTTAAGAAAGGATGATAGGAAAAAAAATTGTTAATCGTGTCAGCTGTCAATCGATTTCTTAGAGAGCTACAAATATAGCCGATGGCTGTAAAGGCAGTCGATTTTATTGTCAACAAATAGTCATGAATATAAGACAAGTATTGTCCTTGAACTCTGTCATTTTCATATGCAGTCTTTTTCTTTTTTAGTACTTTCCGGATCCGGTAAATTAGTACCGGAACCGCTAGACGTCTAATGATGTCGGATGCGCCGGATGACCGGATCCGGTTTTCCGTGTTGCAATCCTTAGTGCGCATGTGCAGCTTCGGCTAAATTGAAAAGTCTATTGCCAGACCTACGAAGGAAGCAAAATATCTGCAGTAACATTAAGAATTTAAGAATTTTAAAAACTGCTGTAAAATAATGCTTATTTATCTTCGAAATATGTATTTTTATTTTCCTAAACTAAGAACTCTAAAAATTAACTTACCTTTCATTTCATTGATGAATTTGACATCTTAAGTGGCAGTAAAGGACAGAACCGTACTCAGAAAAAAAAATTGGGAAGGGGTGGGGGTCCAAACATTGGAAAAGGCAGAATTTTTCACACAAAAATACTTTATTTTGTTTTAAAAATTGAAATTTTGGGAGGGTTGGGAAGACCGAAACCTCCCCTTTCCCTAAATATGTCCTTGATAATGGATTAAGCTACTATGGTAACAATTATGATAAATATGAAATTACTTTTTTATGTCAATTCTAATCGTAAGTGAATTTAATATCTCTTGGATGTCACGAATTTAAAATTGCATCAAATATTAATGAGGATACAGCTAATCTTACGAGGATACAGCTAGGTTTACTTTAATGAGAGCCAAAGTATTCACGAAACAGTGAATGTTTCCTGTAGATATTGCTATGTCTGTGATATCAAAAATAATATTTTAAGACTTTTTGTCTAGTAAAGTTTTACCAATTTGTTCTACTGAATGACTGAGATTATACGAGTACATCGCTCAAGCTTTAGGAGTTTGAAGACAAAATAAAACAGTGGTCCACACTATGTGACGTTATTTTACACCTAAACCAAAAAGACGAAACTATGCTGCGGAAACAGAAGCACTTTGAAAGCGAACAGATTTACCTGCAAAACACTGTTTACGTTCTGTTTGATCTTAAATAATGCTGACATAAATTTTGTGCTATCAGTTTGCAGCTACGCTAGCATTTCAAGTATCTGTTGGCAAAGCTTATGTCACGAGAAAAAGAACTCTTCAAATTTTGAAATTTCGTAGAGATGGAACTAATTTCAGTTACACGAGTAAGAAAAACATTTGATTCGATCCGTACTAAGAACGGGTACGCAGCTAGTATTAATTTAAATACTATGTTAAAAGAAATTTAAAAAAAAATTACCCGGGATCCGGACAAGAGCTTATTTGAGATTCCTAACTTGATTTTCTATTATTAGAGACAGAATATTTAACAATTTCTTCATCAAGTCTCCGTATTTTCTTATTGAATGTCTAATCCTAAAGCTTACAGAGGGCGGGAATAAAACTTCATTTCTCTTTTTTTGAGTTACACCTATTTTATAATATAAAAAAAATCTGGAGTGACTCCACTCGACTTTCCGAAATCTTACGATTAGGTTAGTTATCAAGCATTTAAATAAATTTTAATCGATGAATAATTCAGCAAAATTCTTAGATTTTTCAATTTGAACTCTATCGAATGTACCGTTTAAACGTTAGCGCACTTTCAAGAATATAGGCCATAATATAAAAGAAATCTTTGTCCAAAATCAATACCGGTCTTACGACGTTGGTTTATAACATACAGGATGAATCTAAACTCTGGGACAAAACTTTAAGAGGTGATAGGGCACAAAATAAGAAATCAGAATCACATTGCAGTAATGTGGAGTCGGCAACATCGTCTTCATGTAGCTGTTAATAATCACTTTAGAAAAAGTGTTGAAACAACAGTGCACTTTCCGACCTTTGTTCGTCAGAAACTAATGCATTTTTCTCCGAAAACAGAAGACTAAATTTCATAGTTTAAAAATTCTATTTTATTTCACGAATGAAATGTTTGGAGACAAGCCTATTGTTTACGAAACTTAGTTAAGAAATTAGATGAACACTCCAATACTTTTCACAAAGTGATTATTACCATGTCAGTGAAAACGGCGTTTTTGACCCCACATTGCTATGCGATTATGATGCCTTATCATGTAATCCTATCACCCCTTAAAGTTTTGCCCAAGATTTTAGATTCACCCTGTATATACCCAATTTGAGCCCAATCGAATGCCCCATTTAGGAGCTATCGTGTTCATTCACATACACAGAAACAACACACACACACACACACATACATCTCGTAAAAATAGCATAAATGAATTCAGAAGACCCCAAAACGTGTCAATACACCAAAATCTCGAAGTCGAATTTTTTCATGATTCGAATACTTTCCTTACATGGTACATGTTCGGAATGTAAAAATGAAAAACTGCTTTGTAAAATTTATTATAAACACTGAAATACTATCTTGAGCACATCTCTTTTAACTATCCCAGTCTGATTTTCTGTAGAAACAGAGGAATTAATAATGCAGCACTGATTTTTCCTGGCTTCTTTCACCCTTCTTAAAACAGTGCTTAAATTTAGAATAGTTTAAGAGGGCGGGAAGAAATTGTCACTTATGTCCGTTGTGCTACACCCCGTTAATGAATAGAGAAAAATTGTATTTAAATACTATGCAGAAGTTCCTCAGAAAGTCGGAGCACAGTTCAATTAATCTCAACATGATTTTCCATTAGAAAAAGGCGATTTAAATCAATGCACATAAGAAATGCTTGGGTAGTCCTCATACTCTCTAACTGAATGTCTAATCTACGTCAGTTTTCAGAGGGAGAGAACTGAAGTATATTTCCCTGCTTTCGGTTGTGCCTTCGTTGTTGAGTTATGAATAATTAAATTGATATGGTAAAGGAATTCAGAATATGAAAATACCTCAGATCCGCATAAGAGCTACTATAAAATTACGAGCTTGATTTTCTATTATTAGAGACAGAATATTTAACATTTCTTCTTCAAGTCTCCGTATTTTCTGATTGAATATCTAATCCCAAAGCTTACAGAGGGCGGGAATAAAACTTCATTTTCCTTCTTTGGGTTACGCCTATGTTATAATAAAAAAAGTGAAAACCAATATAATTCCTATGTAAAAATCATTATAAACACTGAATAACTAATATCTGAATTATAAATACTATCTTAAGAGCATATCTTTTAAATATCCCAATCTGATTTTTTGAAGAAACAGAGGAATTAATAATGCAGCACTGGTTTTTCCAGGCTTCTTTCACCCTGATTAAATTTAGAATAGTTTTAAGAGGGCGGGAAGAAATTGTCACTTATATCCTTTGTTCTACGCCTCCGGTAATGAAGAGTGGGAAAATTGCATTTAAATACTATGCAGGAGTCCCTTAGAATGTTTGAGCAGAGTTCAATTAATCTCAACATGATTTTCTATTAGGAAATGGCGATTTAAATCAATGCACTTAAGGATTGCTACGGTAAATCCTCATACTCCGTAACTGAATGTCAAATCTAGGTTAGTTTTCGGAGGGCGAGAACTCAAGTATAGTTCCCACCTTTCGGCGACGCCTTCGTCGTAGAATAATGATGGATTAATTTAAATGATATGTGAAAAGAAATGTAAACTTTCAAAACACCTGAGATCCGGATAAGAGCTTTTTTTTTAAGGAAATCAACTTGATTTTCCGTGTGATAAACATAATATTTAATAATTATTTTCTCAAGTTCTTGCATTTTGTTTTTGAATGTCTTATATCACAAAGCTAACAGAGGGCGGGAATAAAACCTGTTTGGGCTACGCTTCTGTTATATTAAAAAATGAAAAACCAGTATAAATACTATCTAAAATTCATTATAAATACTAAAATATCTCGATCACAGTTCTTTTAAATGTCGCAATTGTGATTTTCTATTACAAATATCCCTGTAGAGGAATTAATAATTCAGCTGTACTTTTTACAGGCTTCATCCTGATTGAATTTAAAATAGTTTTCAGAGGGCATGAAAAAAATGTCACTTATCTGTGTTTTGCTACTCCTCTGCTATTGAAAAATTAAAAAAATGCACTTAAATGTTATGCAGAAATCATTTAGAACACCGAAGTAAAGTTCCTTTCATTTTCGGGTGAAAATGAGGAGCTGCGAAACCGACGCTATTTACAGAAATGTCCAAAAAGATGAATATTTTTTTGAAGATGTAAATGCAATCGAAATTAAATAATTGCATTACATCTTATGATTGAGAATTAAATTGAGTTTGCGTTCAAGAGAATTAACATATCTCTAGGAACGTTCGTTTCAAGAGAGATATGAAACCACTACTTTTTTATTGTTATATATTTTTGCCTGGTATAAATATTGAAAAAGTACATTCACTAGCGTACTTGCTTCGGCAGTGCATATACTGAAATTGGAACGATACAGAGAAGATTAGCATGGCCCCTTCGCAAGGCTGACACGTTAAGTCGTGAAGCGTTCCAAATTTTTTTCCCCCATTTTGTATGTGTTTGTAAGAATCAAGGCATAAACCCCTGTTATGAATTACAGTCAGGCCCGGACTGGTCAGGGTGTCCGACTGTCTGCAGACGGGTGGGCCCCCAGCCTCGGCGGGCCATCAAACAGAAAAAAGAAAGAAAATACAAAAAAGTGCTATACTGATAGCACTTGAATGAAGTTTGACACATACGAAATGTTTTGCTGCTGCAATTGCGCCCCAGAAGGCTTCAAAATACTTAATTTTAAATGTATCAGGTTGTAACGAAAGTTTTCCGCCAGATTTGCTTGAGTCAGCTCACGCGGTACCCAGCTATTGACCTTATATGCCAAGTTTATGAGATGCTTAGCGTGACTAATGGACATGGCACTAAAGTCTAACGATTTTAGCAAACTCTCGAGTGGATGAATATTTTATCTTCTTCCACAGATCTTCGTAGGCGGGTCTCATCAGCATCATTAGGCCGGCCAAAGCGCTCTGCTTCTTTAATGTCCTAGTCCTCTTTTTTGAACTTTCGGTACCAAATCTTCACAGTGTCATATGATAGAACACTAGTACCCTAAGCTGTACGCATCATACGGTGTCATTCTGTAGCTGACTTTTTGCAACAGAACTGAGAGTAAATGATGGTTCAATCTGGTAGCGTGATAGTTCCATTTCAGACACCTTATACTTAATCGTAACGATATTTTTTTTACAGATTTCACAACACAGTGCTGTAAAACAAGTCTTTTTCTTTCAACTAACGAACATCGTTTCGCAAAATATTGGCAAAGACACCACGCGAACTGCTTGTGCAGGCAATACTTGCAGTGGCGGAAAACTTTCGTTACAACCTAATAGTTCTCGAAATTTGAGTCAGGGTTCCTGAATGAGCAAGGGATTAATTAATTTGAATGACGCCTATTATTTAACAGATCAATATTTTATTAATGCATTAATTATCAATGATAATTAATCAATAATAACACAATACCTCACACATACCCCGAAAATTAACACATCCTATTATTTATCGATTATACAATTACCCGCCCCCCCTTCTCTTGAGGTGGGCGGGCCCCTACCCTCCCAGTCCGTGCCTGATTACAGTGTTGAGTATAAGAAGCGCTGCTCAAAATGAACGGTGTAATTTCGTAAACGTCGACTGATTTTGGTACGTACATCACAATATACTAATTATGTCAAGCATTGAAAATTATTAGATTGTCTTTTAAAGAAGCTATACTATGCTCTCAAATAAACGAGAAAGTTGTGTCAGTTATTACTCTCCGAATTCTAAAAAAATCGGTAGTTTTGCAGTATGCGTCATTATTCAAAAGATTTTGCTGTGCAATTCCATGCTTAAAATTTTTTGTGGAAGGCTCATAAAATGCGCCGTTTTCTATTTATTTCAGTGTGTGCCCTAGTGGCACAATTAGTCCAAAAGACGTTTAAAACACGTTTTTTAACGTCAAAAAACATGTTTCCAACGTAATTTGAACGTTTTTTGAACTATTTGTGCTACTACGGTAGTGCAGCTTATGAAAAATAATTTTGATTTTTTTTGAGTCCCTGGCGTAATTAGATTTTTTTTTTTTAATTTGTGTAACAAGATCGTGAGGGAGACATCGTTCCTACGAATTACACCCTTAGCCCCACCTACGCCAGTGCGCAGTAATACAAATATTAAGGCCTGTAGCTCGAAGGGGGAAATAAATTCTGCCTCCAAAACAATTAAAAATAAGCACCTAAAACAAAAATAAAATGTCAGAATGGCTTATTACAAGCTGACGACACACTGAACTAAACGAACGTGTGTTTTATTTGCATTGCAAAATTTTCTGAAGTGTGAAGCAGTTTTCAATTTTTAAGACTTTTCTTAAAAGTTTTTGACTGATTCAGGTTTATAGTTTGTTATATTACAGCTTGTTAAAAAAGTCTGATAAATTTTAATTCCCTCGTACAATAAGCGGATTTTAAGTTGTGGCCAGAAATCGAATGCTTTTTTTTTTAAACTACTGCTGCCATCTCTTTTTATCTACCTCTCTCCAGGCACGTATCCCGAAAAAACAATTGGGGGTGGGGGTTCAAACGGTAAAAATGGCTCAATTTTTCACAAAAAGATTATATCATTATCCTTTTAGTAAGAAAAATGAAACTTTCTCGGGGTCCGAACCCCCTGGACCCCCCCACCTAAATACGTCCTTGCTCTCTACGTTTTCCAAAATGTGTTTTACGTCACGTTACGTTACGTTATCTTAAAGTTTTTAATTTTTTGTCAGTCATTAAATTTTCTAGGAATATTATGGAAAGATCAAAACTTTATAAAAGAGGGGGAGGGCCAAGTTCAAAGAAATTACTAAATTAATAAAGACCTGTTTCACTCCCCTAGAATATTACAAATTTCAACCCTATTTTTTACATGTTTATCGCAAAATACACTGCATTGTATAAGAATTGTGAAACCAAAATCTACGAGCACTGGTATCTTGACGATTAGTGGTAGATCGGATATGCGAATCCGTATCTTTAACTTTGAATATTCGGTTTGGTTGTTTACTCAAGGTAAGTTAGGGTTATCTGCCTAAGAGATTCCTTGGGAAGAGTACTTCTTAAGAGGTTCTAACGCGCATTCACGTTATATCTGGAGAAAAACCACCCAAAACTCCAAATTGTGAGATCGGCAACTGCGTGGTAGGCAAGAACCAAAAATATGAAAAGCACGGCAAGCACGAAAATACGAAAAATGGTCTAGTGATTTTTGATTGATAGCTGATTATGTTAGAAAGTTATTGAATGGAAAACCAAATAATATTTATTTTCATTTTTAAAGCATACAATGTTTTCCATTTTATTATTATTCTGACTATTACGAATATTTTTGAGAGTAGCAATTATATTTTTGAGAGTAGCTTTGTATTCAATTTCTAGATACGAGAGAACCACGGTTATTCCAGCTCCAGGCTTACAGAGGTAGACCCGAAAAGGCCACGCCCCCACGCTAACTACAAAGCTGGTCAGCTGGTTAATCGAAAAATTGTATTAACAAAAAGATAAACAAAAAACTTTGAAAACCGGAGAGTTTGAAAAAAACTTCAAATGTTTTGTTTATATGGTTTTTACATCTCGGAGTGGGCCTTCGCTAATATACATACATATTTGTGTATGCATGTATTGTATTGAATCTTTAATGACTACATTTAAATATGAAATAGCTGTATTCTTTTTCTCCACTGTCTACGTTTTCATTCGATTATTTATTTACATCTTATTGGATATTTCTCTGTGTAGATCTAGGCATTGAACCACACGGTTAAAGAAGCGCACACTTTATATTGTTGATAAAGGCTAGTCTTATAAAATAAAATCGTAGAGTAAACAAAGTCTGTAGCTGGGTGGCTATGTATGTAGGTTTGCGACCTCCGATTTTCTTATGCGTGTGTGCCTTTTGATCGCATAGCGCCGAGAACGGTTGTCACAGGCCTACCTAATATTGCATATGGCTTCACTAGGACATGTCCTAACACACAATGGAGCGATTTTAGATTTTTTTTATTTTATGTTTCATGCGATTTTTAGCATTTTTTCTCGCATAATACGTAATAAAGCAGGTAATTACACACGCAGTAAAAATATATTTACATCATCGGATAGAGGAGAAAATTTTCATTTAAAAACATTTTGTTCTATGTAACATAGTTTGCAGATTTTTCGGTATTTTTTTCTTTAAATCACTTTTCACGATACTATTCGTAAAATATTTTTAAAACTGTTACTACTCTATCAGGTAAAACTTTTTTTGTATTTTGGCAAATGACGGAACATTTATTTCGCCGTTTTTTCAAAGGGAAAACGGGGTGAAAATATAAATTAGGAGATTTTTTTACGAAATTTTAAGTAAAGAAGGAATTTAAATTCAATAGCTGCCGCTTTTAAAAATTACCCTTTCATATCTTCCCGGTTGGTTGTCTTGTGTGGCGGATGTCAGTCCGTACGGTTTATATTTTCGTGGCGGTTCAGAGGTATTTTTCAATAATAATCAAATCAGGTCTAATACAATTACAATTTATTTACATAATTCCTATATACAATTTACACGTTCAAAATAATTAACAGATTCAATCTAATGCCCTTTTTGGGCCCCCAAGCAGAAATCGGTCAACTCATCTACGAATCTGTTCTCGGAGTGTTCGAAGTTTTTCACGGTCACCCAGGGGGGAAAGAACCGCGTGACGTCATCCAGCGCACGTGGCGCTATATGGGAAGCAAATTGCGTCACTTGGAAACAGCAAATGAATGTACTTGCGCTTTGAAAATATAAATAAAACTACTTTTAAACAAGACTCCGAGTTTTCGTAAGTGAGACAAAACTAGCCATTTTGATGTAGCGAGTTTAAAACCCCTATCGAAACTCAATCAGAATAACGCACTACCCAAAGCAAAAAATACGCCACACATGAAATAATTCCGCAAATTCTCATATCTCCGATCGACTCAGGAGTACAGTCATTTATTACAATTTAAGATTACGTATAATTTTCGGATTTTCACTCTCGTATCCTGAAATCTATTATAGGGCTATCACACTGAGAAAAATCCGACCAACTTCCCTCACAGATACAGTTTTCGGCCGATTTTCTCCGCCGTTACCTTAACGACCACGAACTCTAACTTTTTCCTTTCCGAAGGAAAAAATCCGAGTCGGACGAAATTTCGGCCCATCAGAGTACTTCTTCCTGCTACATCATAAGCAATTTGGAGCAATGGCGACTATGTTCGAAGCTTGGCTCGATGTCAGAATCACGTTTAAATAAAATTATGGCCGCGTTCAAGTAGACCGCGTTCAAGTAGTAGGAATTAGAGATTGCTGCCCATCCGATGCTGCCAAAATTGCTGCCGATCCGATGTAAATATACCAACGCACGATAAGTAAAATAAGAACCTGCGCACCAAATCAGCGATGCGATGACTATTTCGAGGTCAGACAGAGTTTGTTTACTTTTGAAACCCTTAAAGATAACCACGCCTTCAAGTCCGTCGGAAAAGTTGGTCCAGCGCGAAGTTGCTCGGATTTTCCCTTAAGTGTGATAAGGCCATTAGTCGGAACGCTTTTTATTCTGTCAAATTATAAAATGCACATTAAGGGCTTCATACAAAGTTTTATTAATCAAGGTTCTTAAGAAATATTAATTAGGAGACTTTCTACAAATTTTAAACAACATTTTGAATTTAATGAATCCGTTAGATCCCTCCACCCCTGGTTTCTTAGCAACGAAAGGATTGAAAAATGGTGCTTGCATATTACCCCGGCTGTCCGCCAAGACGAGAGATTTTTCTCCTAGATAAATGGCGGACACATGAAATTACTGATGGTTCCGAATACGATTGGCAACAGTTTCCTGGTACATTTTTCCGAAAAAATAATTTAGCGGGAATCACCGATTGGGTAATACATAAGTACCCTGGCAAGGGTAAAAGAAATCATTTGAAATCCCGAACTAACTTTTTTTTTTTTTTAAAGTTACAACATCTATGCATTTATCTCCTACTTGACGGAATGGGATCCTAAAGTATGAATCAAATTAGCATTACTTTTATTTATTTACTAGCGGCTACCCGCGACTTCGTCCACGTCGGCTTTAGAATTAGGTCCCGAGAGAAACGAAGCATGTGTGAATAACAAATATGTTTGCGACTAAAGAAACTGCATTTAAATTTATTTGCTTTTTACTTATTTTAAATGACGTATGATGCATGGTAGTATACTTCATTTAAAATAAGAGAGTATGCAGAATTACTAAATTTAGATTTTTTTCAGGCATTTGGCGAATAGAGACAGTTACGACAGTATTTGCGAACTGTTTCGAGTGTTCTTGTAAAAGAAATATTTAGGCTATATGCATAAATTTTAGCCTATGTTAATCAGGAATAGTGCAGCTTTCTATTAACGAAAAGTTTTAGTATCGGTTCTGTAGTTAAAGAGATGCCCATAGAGCGTAATGTATTAGAATTATTTTGAATGTTCCTGTAAAGGAACTATTTGCGCTACATGCATGACATTTAGCCTATAATACTCAAGAATAGTGTAGCTTATTATCAGTGAAAAAAGTTTTGGAATCGGTTCAGTACTTACAGAGATACACATTGAGCGTAATGTAATTCTTATGAGTATCCCTGTAAAAGAACTATTTGTGATATATGCATAAAAGGTAGCCTATAACACTCAGTATCCCCCCAGTGTCTAATTGGGTCTGCTCTCAAAACTGGAAGGCAGGAGGTGCCAGGTTCAAACTCCGGTCGCGCCTGTCGACCTAGACGCTCGCAGTTTTCCGTGTATTTTTTCCAAAACCTCGCGAAAATACGGGCTAGGATACCTTAGGAAATACCACACAGAGGAATTCCCCATATAGGCCTAGGACCCTATAGGCCTAAGACCATATAGGCCTGACTTTCAATCAGTGAAAAAGTTTTAAAATCGGTTTAGTAGCTACAAAATTTCCATAGAGCGCAATGCATTAGCATTATTTTGAGTGTCTTATTATTATTTATGCTATTTGCTTGAAAGGTTGCCTGTATGTTGATCCAGGGCATAAGCTATCTTCATTACAAATTTTTCCTACCATTTTTGTGTGATTCAGTCAAGAACACCCAAACACATAATTGTACACATTTATATTATTGGTAGGATTTGGAAATTTACGAACTTTAAGAAACACATCTGGACTTTTCTTGGTACTTACATATTATCCCGGCGGTCATTCCCACCAAACTGTTTTTTCGTCAAATGAGTTGCCAAACTGTTCCCAAACTGTTGCCAATCGTATTCAAAACCATTAATAATTTCCTGTGCCCGACATTTATCTCGGCAAAAAATCGCTCGTCTTGACGGACCGCCGGGATAATACGTAAGTACACTTTTCTTTATTTATGCTTTTTAATTTGGCGTAAAATCAACATAATTTCCATACTTATTTATGTTTTCCACATGCATGTGATTTTGCAAATAGAATTTCTGCTTTATTTCAAAAGCATAAATCATTTGGTGCGGGCAATAAAACAGTTTTTAATTAATAGTTAGAAAAGTAATTAAAATTTCTGAGCCTCAGGTACACTTTACCGAAGTCATGGGCCCAGTCATACTCAAATTTTCAAAGCTCTGCTTTCTGTAGATTTGTCTGGAGAACATTCATTTTTATTATTAGAGATAGATAGGTTTGGCATAAAACTGGCATAATTTCCGTATTATTTAATGTTTTTCAGATGCACGTGATTCTTCATTGAAGTAATAGCATTCTTCAATGAAGTAGCTCAAAACATGAATCACTTGATACGGGCGAAACTCGCCAAGCATGGCAACGTAAAAACGGTTTTTAATTAATAATTAAAGAAGTAATTAAAAATCTAAAATTCTAAGTAGTCTATAACCTTCTCCAGGGTCCCATCTATATCTAAAACCAAAATTCATCATAATTTATTCAGCGGTTTAGGCGTGATAGCGTCATAAACAAACAAACAAACTCACTTTCGCATTTATAATATTAGTTAGGATTTTTCGGTTGCCAATAAATGTTTTTTTAATAATTAAGTGTCTTCAAATTCTTTAACTGATGCATTTATCGCTAATTTGTTGCTTCATGTAATTTCTTTGGGAGTTGAAACTTGTGACTAGGCAGCTCGCAAACGTGCGACGATTTTTTTAGGTTTATGAAAGTAGGGGGCTTAAAGTAGGAATCAACATATGAAGCAAATAAAAAGGAAAGGATAGAACAAGAGCTGGTGCACAAGGCTGTTAAAATACGGCATCGATGTACTCTTTCTGAAAATACTAGAATAAAATCTATCTTTACACATACGCAGCTTCAACCAGATTCTTTGATACTGTTTTAGCATGCGCGTACTCTCGCCGAACAATGAGTAACCCAAATAAAAACTGTCTGTATATATGTTAGTAGAATTTCATAAGATTCGATCGCTTGGATAACAGGAGTTTAAAATTTCAGTTGATGCGTTTTTCAGAAATATTATAAATAGCTGTATTCATTTATCAGTTGTATTCTGCAAAATAAGAGACCACTTATTGTGAAGTTTATATTTTGACATTTACAACATGTTGGCGAAATAAATTATTTGGCGGAGTTAATTACGCATTTATAGAAGTTTAAGACAGTTAAAAAGCGGAGTTTTATTCGCAACCTTGATGCTAAATAATGATCAATTATATGTAAGTGTAGGCCACCAAATTATAAAAAATCGCCGTAGACGGCAAATAATCAAGCTGTTTCTCGGAAAAACGCCGCACGTTGGCGAAATTCCCAGGTATGGGTCTCTAGCAGATATATAGCTCCAATGCAACTTCGGGATGATGCATGCACATCTTTATTTTGGACTTTATTTGTTATTTCTCTAATTTTTCAGTTTTCTATCTCTTATTGGATCTTAACACTAAGGGCAGCTCGAGTAAATGTAAATAAAGCAGGGAGCGCACATTCCGTTTGACCGATTAGTTAATTGTGTCTCGCAGAATACAGAACACGTCACTCCTTTTTTTTCAAATTACGACGTTTTTTACTATTTTCTTGCTACGTAGACTGTTTAAAGTGCGCTAGCACCTAAACGTTTGGTTCATACATTAAAGACTACCGACGTGCGACCGGTATTTATTTTGATGTGTGAAATAGTTTTTTTTTACAGGGCTGCAAAAATATTTGTCATGCATTACGGTCTCTATAGAAAAATGTTTAAAAGCGACAGATAGCGCGGGAGAAGGCGTGGGAAGAGAATAAAATGTTGAAAGCCACCAAGTTTTATAATTTTTGATGACTTACCACCTGGCACCAAAAGTAAGTCCTCAAAAATTGAGCCTAGCTTGTCGATATCTCCCAGATTTGGCTAGTAACTGGCAAACGCTACAATTTATTTCCTTACTACAAAGAAAAGGCATTGTTAGAATGTGGTTGGCGAAGATTGTAATATAGCTGTGGTAGACGATTTTAATATAAATTTCAAGTCCAAGAAATTGTTTTATGGAACAGGGAAAGCAAATGCGGTTTACTCATGGATTATGGTACACTTTCCAAACAGTATTTATAAAGATGAAGTATATTTAGAATATAATCTCAGTCGTATAACGGTTAGCGTATTCTGCTACCGTGCCACAGCACCTGAGTTCGAATTTCGGCCTAGGTGAGGTTGACTCTGTCTTTCATCCCTTGAGTGGGTCTACAAAATGAGTATCAAACTTGCTGGAGTTAAAAACTGGGAGCTTCGTGTCTGGCTCATCAGGTGGCTTTGGAAGGCGATTTTCATATAAACTTCAATTCTAAAAAGTATTTTACGGAACAAAGAAGACAAACACGGCACACTCATGGATTATGATGCACATTGAAAACAGTACTTATAAAGGTGAAGTATAGTTAGAATGTGCTTGGCGAATGTTGTAAAACAGTTTTAGTAGGCGGCGATTTTAATATAGATTTCGATTTCAAAGAAGTGTTTTAGGGAATAAGGAAGAAAAATACGGCACGCTCATGAATAAGGATTAAAAATAGGGACGGCGCATATATTATGATACGCTTTTTAATATAATGCACATAGTGCGTATTTAAAATATGTAAGTTTTTCCGAATTTTTTTTCTCGATATTTTTCTACTTATAAAATACATTGTGTTTTATTAACCACATTGACCGATGCAACAAATTCCTTCTTTATTTTGGCGCTTTATCTTTAATTTTTCAGTTTTCTATCTGATATTGGATCTTTGCCATCGACGGTAGCTCGAGAAAAGGTAAATAAAGCATTTGGAGGATTAGATTTTTTGTTTCTTGCAGAATTCCGACATTTTTTACTATATTCACTTCATACTGTTTGCATTTACTTTCCTTCTCATGGAATGTTGTATGTCGCTCTTTCGAAGGTTAGATCAAATAATGCCACGTCAGTCAAGATCACTCACGATAGTTCACCTGGACGTTCCGTGGTCGATGACTTTAACCAAAATATATTTTTCAACGAAATAATCAAATAGAATTTGCGACTGTAATCGTGCTCATTCTTCATTAAATATGTAATCTTCCTTTTTTTACCCAGTAAAGATACTTAGAAACAAATTTTAAAGATCTGAATCATTTCACCGCCATTGTTCAGTCGCTAAAGTAAGAAACGTTTTTGTATAACTTCTGCCACACGTCACGTCGTGTCCAAGTTCCACTTCGATTTTTCCTGTCCGTTTTGTCCAAGACCTCGGTGACATTCCTGATCTTTCCCATTTATTGTTGAAGCATTATGGCCACTAAAGTGACTGACGAATTCAACGGGTTCCAGCTAGTTTTATTTATTTTTTATAGAAGTTCGTTAATGCATCACCCAGTAAGTGATTCTAATGATGATAAATAAACATCGAATATACAGTCCGTCTGAAAGATACACGGGTTTGTTTCTAAGGCTCTTGTGTACTTACTTCGGAAGTCGATCGCCGTAATGTTATTCTATGGAGAAAGCGGCCTTCACTACTATCACATTTCGAAACGAACTATTGCATATTTTTCATCCATTCTTTTAAAGATACACGGGTTTGTTTTTAAGGCTCATGTGTACTTACTTCGGAAGTCGATCGCCGTAATGTTATTCTATGGAGAAAGCGGCCTTCACTACTATCACATTTCGAAACGAACTATTGCATATTTTTCATCCATTCTTTTTTCCCCCCTAATCTTTAAATACTAATCTACATTTATTTTTAAACAGAATTTATCTAAAGCAATTAGAAGTACATTAATTACATCTGAAAATAACATGAAATTTGTCCAGAAAGATAACTTTCTCACAAGGTATAATTAATGTACAGCTGCGGGAAAAAAAAATGCCCACTAGTACATTTTTCGGCCGTCGTTCGTCGCACAGCAAAGTTACAGATACCAATCGTTTACGATTGACGCACACTTTAATTTGCTATGCATAAAAATTGCATAAGGGTCCATCTACATATTAAAATTCGCACCAACTTTTTTTTTTCTCAATAGCAATCCCTAGATTTCACTTCATATTTCAAAAATTTAATTTTAACCCCGGACACCCCGGGCAACCCCGTCAATACTTACCCCGGACAATACCCTATAACCCCGGACAATAATTCAATTTTAACCCCGGACACCCATTTTCAATAAATTTGGACAGAAAATGAGTGAGTTATGAGCCCCAAAAATTCCCCTCCCTCTATGTTAAAATATTTTTTCATACTTCATTCATATCTCATATAATATTGGTAGTGAGAAGCTGATTTTTATTCGTACTATTAGAACTAAACGACCCAAACATAATTTAATGTTATTATGATTTTTAATAAATCATTAATATGAATTATGAATTATTAAATTAATATTAAAAAATTATGAATAGCGACCTAGCCAAATTTCGATGGAAATAGATGCAGAAATTAATATTACATGGCTGTGCAAAATTTCAAATTTTTACGTTCAGTAGTTTAATTTATATTAAATAAAATGTGTTATTTTCATGAGTTAAGAGACCATATATAAATTTATTAAGTGAAAATTTTTTGAAAATTGCATAAAATAAATGTAAATTAGATTTATTTTGTGCAAAAACACAGTAAAAGATACCAGTATTAAAAATATCAAATTTTGGAGCAAATAAATTAGAGGTTTTTACAGTTTGTTGGGGATTCTATAAAGCGTGTATTGTTGCGTCCGCTACCATATTTCCCCAAATAAAATATTTTCCAGCTATAGAATTAGATGCAGTAGATGTATGTCTTCTAATACAACGCCCTATTTCTGAAAAATTAACATCCTCAACTTTCCAGGCATGAATGTGACCTTTTTTTAATATCGGAAACATTAGGTCTTTGAAATACCCCATACTTTATCAAACATTCAAAATCACGTTTCACGATATGAATTCGCGGGTCATTTGGACCACAGACTAAATATTCTATTCTACTCTTCATATTCTCAGTACAAAAAACTTTAAGAGAGATGGGAACAATATTTTCCTTGAAAATAATATTAATTTCTTTTAATTCTCGCGAGCGAAATAAATGAAAGGCGAAAAGTTCGGAACCTACAAATAGCGTTTTTCAATTTGCAGAAAGTCCCTTAAAAACGCGCAAAAATGAATTCGCAATATCTCCGGAAATTATCGTAGAAAATTGGTGAAAATGTATGTTTAGGGTAATTTGAAGGTTTTCTTTCGTTTAATAAATTCAAAATATGGGGTTGCCGTTGAGAAAAACGAAGTTGATGCAGAAATACATATGAAGACGTCCCCTTATGCAAATTAAATTAATAGTAAATTAAAGTACGCGTTATTTGCAAACGAATGGTATAGATAACTTTGCTATACGACGAACGATGGCGAAATAAAGAGCAAGTGGGCCTTTTTTTCCGCAGCTGTACTTCTAACTGCTTTAGATAAATTCTGCTTAAAAATAAATGTAGATCATTGTTTTCAGATTAAGGGGAAAAAAGAATGAATGAAAAATATACAGTAGATTGTTTCGAATTGCGGTAGTAGTGAAGTCCGTTTTCTCCGTAGAATAACATTGCTGCGATCGACTTCAGAAGTTAGTACACACGAGCCTTAAAGGGGTTAATCCCATAAGAAATCAATAGTAATTCCCAAGATGAACTTTAGCTAACTGCTTATTTCATACATGTTTGTTATACCAAACGAATAACAAAAATCGTTTCATGGAGGCGTAATAGTGATACATTTGGATAATTATTCGAATTTCATTTTCTTTATCGAAATTTCAGCACGCAGAAGAAAGAATAAAACAATTCCTCTCACGTCTCTGTTTACAGATAAGTTAAACACATGGAGAAAACATTGATTGTGCCAGTTGAGGCTTAGAAGAATTCAAAACAACGGAATAAATCT
>JAWZYV010001387.1:0-37510 GCA_038373885.1 Cheiracanthium punctorium | reverse complement strand
TCTGGGATCTAAATTAAATAAACTAAGCAACTGTTATATCTCTGTTCGTTCTCCCGTCTCATAGTCTCCCACAGCTTTCGAGAATTCAAAGGGACTATAAGACCTGGGCGTTTTAATACCCAATAAATGCACCTTTTCTGAACCGCGTGATTTGTTTATAAATCATGTGACCCTAGGTAATAAAAGTGCGAACACTGTCAAGAGAGTGGTTTTCTCGCGACATCCGTTGCCACATAAATCTGTGTGAAAAGCTGTTCAAATAAAAATGTGTTCTGAACCAGAAGGGCATTCTATAAAAACTGAGAGTAAAATCATAAAAAATCAAGAAATATATTTACAGCAAAAAATACATCATTCTTTTTCAAAATACCTTCAGTCAGATGATATGCAGCTGTCCCATCGTTCAACCCACTTTTCAAAGCAAGTAGAGAAGCCCTTTTCTGGAAGCTGCTACAATGAACCCTCCACTGCTGAAATAACTTCAAAATCTGTGTTAAATTTTCTGTCACGGAGCTTCTCCTTCAACTTCGGAAACAACCAGAAATCGCATGGTGCGAAATCTGGACCGTAAGGGGGATGTGGCATGATTTTAATATTGCATTTACTGAGATTTTCCTGAACAGAAGTAGCAACTTGCGGGCGAGCATTATCGTGATGTAATGTCCAATTCCCTACCAGTTCATGACGCTTTCTCGATATGTGTTGTCGCAAAATTTTCAAAACTATAACATAATACTGTAAGCTTCTTTCATTAACTTAACTGTTTCTGGATCTGTTTTGGCAAACGATAGAGAAAATTTATGGCACAGTGCATTTCGTTTTTAACTCTGAAACACTCATCTCCATTTCTGTAGGGCAAATAAAACAGTTCTTTAAACAAGCACGGAACTAGGAAAATAAAATCATCAATACGAACGCAATATTTTAAATTTGATACTGATAAGAGATTTGATTTAGGCTCAAATGCTTTTTGAGAGGGTGTACATTAGTACGTTTTTATGATCATCTTCTTTGTTTTCAGTAAGTCATCAATCATTTGTATTTTATCCAAGAAAGTTTTAGTTATATATTTCAAGTAACGCCTGACAATTGGACAATTGAAAGACAGTTTATCGAGATCTATAGCTCTTTTATGGCCTTCATCTCAGTTGTTAAGTACAAGTTCGTCTTTATTACAAAGTACAATTTACATCACGAGGACGGACAAGTTAACATCCACGCCCAAAGCCGGGAGTCGAACCCGGTCTCATAGGATGGAAGTAGAGCACGCTAGCCACTACCTCACCTGTATGCCATAACGCCTGACGTTTGCGAACAAACCCGACTAGAATTATAGGCAATACTGTTTCCAAATCGCACTGAATTTGGACCTTGCTTAGGAAATGCATTCACTTAGTTTGGTGGTTTATGTGTTTCCCTGCTTCAAATGTACTAAATAAATGTATCGTGAATGCATATTTAATTACTTTAATTATTTTTTGTATAAAATGTTTTTTTGAGACATTGGCCTAGTGGATAAGGCACTTAACATGATAGACGGCTGAAGTGTGAAGCCCCCCCCCCGTTCGGGACTACCTCGCAGCTGTCGATCTAACGGTTTCGAATTTTTGGTCTGTTTTTTCCAGATGTAACGTGAATATGCGTTAGAGCCCCATAAAGTCTACCGATCAAGGCAATCCCTCTGTGGCAGTTGCTTCTCGTGTTGGCTTGCCATTCCACACACAAAAAAATTCATTAAGGCATCGGTTGACACGTCCGATCTGATCATGGTATATTTTAACTATTCCTCTGATCATGGTATATTTTAACTATTCATATTTTTATTTATAGATAAATACCTTAATTTTTCCATATCGTATTTGTAACTAGTTAATCGTAGGGCTTATAAGGAGACAGTTGGAAAATAATAAGCTTAACATAAACACTTTAATATTCATGAAATATTTATTTAAATTTAATTTCTCTTAATATTGCGCGAATGAAAATTACATGTATGTATATATACAGTGTAATCTCGATATCTCGGTAGGAAACCTTAATATCTCAAATTTGTTTTCCCTTATAGACTGACCCCCTTTTACTTCACCTCTTTAACTCCTAAACTCGATATCTCGAATTTTTCCGGTGTCTCTTCTACTTCGAGATATTGAGTTTATACTGTATATACAGGGTGTCCAGAAAATAACACCCTGATTTTAAAAGCAAAAATCCTAAAAACGAAGGCCATTGGAAGAATATACCAAACAGTATGTTTGTTATATAACCTGAAAAAATTTTATATTAAAGTTTCGAAATAGTAGTTAGAACATTTGTTAACAGTGTTCTACACAGATTTCCTTTAAGGGGAGAGGGCGTTATGGACGTACTCTTAATATTAAAAAGTGCAATCTTTATGCTGAAAATGAAAAATTTATTAACATTAAGTTAAAAAATATTCGACAGGGTGAGTTGGATCCCCCAAACACCACCTTACGTGCGCCAATTCTAGCAGATAGCGCTGCACGACAAATTCGATTGACGATCATAATGTATGAGTATGAATTCGTTCTCTGCAAGCAGTCACAGCACAATCTTTTTAAAATGTCCAACCTTCGACAGACAGAGATGTCCGAAACGAATAATGAAGTTTGTCATCACAGCCCCTAATGTCTCAACGGAAACGGATTCACGTGCCAAACAAATCATCGATTAGAACTCTACCAGCATCTTGGGATGACTCTGGTTGACAGTATCTTTCAAAGTGCCCTACAGGAAGAAGTCACAAAGAGTCGGATCGGGAGCATAGGCAGGGCTTGATTATGACCAACAGGGGCGCCCGGGAGTTGATAAATTTGGGGCCCGCATCTATGAAATTTGTTTTATTTTTCATAAAATTTTGATATAAAAAGAATCTTTCATAACAACATTTGAAATTAGAGGCCCTTTCGAGCAGGGGGCCCTGGGCAAAGACCCGATTTGTCCATGCGATAATAAGGCTCTGAGCATAGGGAGCCTACGATTACTACGCCATCTGTGCGCATTTTTTGCAACTACTACTTCGAAACTTCTGTATAAAATTTTTAGAAGTTGCGAAATAAATATACCGCTTACTGCACCTTGTTACGGATGGACGCGAGACGCGAGAAATCTCGCTTTGTCTCGCAAGCGAGACGAGACATGCAATTTTTTTCGAGACGAGACAGGGTCTTGCCTCGTGCGAGATTTCTCGCGAGAATTTCTCGTTTCGCATACATTACGAATTACTTTTCAATCAGAATCGCAGTGCTGTATTTGAGGAGGTGGGCCATCCTAGGAAGGGAGGGTACACTTTGCCTGAAGCCTCTACCGTTGAACTTGCGTCTCCTTTGTTATCGTTCCTGGTATACTGTCAACACCACTCTACAATACACACAAACATGTAACATTTAAAATTAGGACAGCACGGGGATATACAAAACACACAAAGGAGAGGATAAAGAAAGAAACTGGAAAAAAGAAAGAAAGCAGAGAAGAGTAGAAGACAGAAAGATAATAAGTAAACAGAGGAAAGTCGGTACGGTAAGTCCAAAGCCTGACCCTATTTAGATGGGGACCCGGGCCATTAACTTTGGGGCCTTTTTAATTATCAGAAGCATTTTAACCCATTTTTGACCGCTGTAGAGTTTCGCAAAGCTTTTTTAAGATTTCCTAAATTGAATTTTAAAATTACTTAAATATATATTTGAGCAAGATTACACAGTAAAAAATAATTTTTATTTTAATATTTGTAACCCATTTGTATCATTAACTCTTCGACGCTAAGTCAGGGAGGGCTATTATAGGACACACGTCCGCAGGGATGCCTATTATGACACTCCTGTTCGTACTTTTAAAATTTCATTTTAAGTAACGATAAAACTATAATATAATACTTAAAATACCCTTTGTAAAAGAAATATGTTTATGTTTTTATCATTTATGCTGATTGCTTTTCCGTTTACGTCGTTTTCCACTTAAAATGATGGATCAAATCTAGGAAAAGTTCTTACGACACACTCACACGTGTAAGTGTGTGTTGTCGGTTGTATAAGTGGGTTCCACTGTATATACGTACATTGTTATAGGTCTATCTAGATAATAATTTTATGGAAAAAACCCTCCATGTATAAATTTCTATTTAATAATTACAGAATGATTTTTTAAGAAACCATTAATTTATTAATTTGCGCAGAGTAATAGTTGCTTGTAAATAAAAATCAATGGAATTCATTCACCTTGTTAGAGAACTTTTTCTGAATTATTCTTTTAACTAGCCCCCACCACCACCCCCAAACACACACAACTGATCACTGATGACAACATAGATATTCGGTTTCATAGTTCTGATAATTGTTGTTTATTGTAAATATTTAAATAGGTTAAAAATGAGGTTTGAATTGCAAGTGAGTTAATGTCTAATTCCTATTGACGCATAATCCAGAATTATGAATAAATTATTCAAGTATGCTATCACTATTTTTTCATGGAAAAGATTTCAAACTTATTTAGAATGTCTGGCTATAATTATCACATCTTTTTAAAATAGTTGATGCAAGTATGCTTACTTTGGTATTTTATGTTTTAATTGTGTACTTAATAATTGTGATTTTTTGTTTACTTATAATATTGGCTACATTTCATCAAAATGGATAAATACGTATGTAGTTTGATCTTATGGATATTTCATATTTTCCTCTTAAATAAATTAACATTTATAAATAAAATGTTTCATCAGTTAGTAAAAATGCTTCTTTCACCATAAGCCAAGCTATGCGAACGTAAATAAATGATCCCCTGGAGCAATTACGCTAATACAACGCTGGGTGTAAGCGGAGTATTCAAATATGCATGTTGAGAAACAACCCTGCTCAGA
Organism: Cheiracanthium punctorium; assembly: GCA_038373885.1. Classification (NCBI taxonomy): domain Eukaryota; kingdom Metazoa; phylum Arthropoda; class Arachnida; order Araneae; family Cheiracanthiidae; genus Cheiracanthium; species Cheiracanthium punctorium. The sequence continues at coordinate 32,640 of JAWZYV010001387.1, read as the reverse complement.
AGTCTTCTCTGATGTCTCTTCCTTTTGATGGTGTGAATGAACAGGTTAAACCAGGGTCCCCAATTCAATATGAAACCCATATCTGATACACTACACGCTTAAATCTATTGAGTAAAATAATAATCAAACGGAGTATATTTTTACTCAATTATTGACTTCAAACAGCCATTCTCCCGATTGAGTAAAATTTGCTCCATTAATCGACAAATATCAATGGAGCGAAAAATTCTCAATTTTTGAGCATTATACAACAGCTCCATTTAGGCTAAATAATAATCAAAAATCAGGAGTGTCTGTCCGTTTTTGATTAATATAACTGTACTCAATCATGATTATTATTTAAGCTATAGAATGAGCGTTTTTACAAAATCAGTCCTTTTTTAATTAATATATCTGTACTCAATTAATATTATTATTTTAAGCTAGAAAAAGGGTGTCTTATGAAAATTTGCTGTTTTTGATTTATATATTGAATTATTCGTTTTCTTCATTTTTTATTATCAGAGCTGTAATCTATGATTATAAGCCCGAGAAAATAAATTTTAAATCAAGGCAAATACATTACATATATCTTAATACACTATAAAAAAGTATTTTTTAATAAAAAGAATACAATTTCACTATAGTCTCTAGTTATAAAACGAATTCACAGTACAGTCAGAATACACAAATGCAATCATGGTTAAACCAGCTGTAAGATTTAATTAAAGCAGCAACCAAATTTATTTACATGAAAAAGGTAAAATAGTACTTACTCACTTGACTGAAGATATCATAACTTCATTTGTTTTACAAGAGCGACGAGATTTTTAAAATCCAATCGTAAGAAACTATGTCCATTAAAACAAAATTTTTACCGAAAGCGTCCTCTCCACATTTAGGTTGAATTTATTTCACAACTCTGAATATGAAAAAGATGCATTTGGTATTCGGATATAAAATAAAATTATCACCATTCTAAAGTATCATCGGGTATCCTCTTCAGAAACTCTTTTAATTCATATTTTGATAACGACATGTTTGCTCTTCGATGCTCGCCGCAACAAAGAATATAAATAACCACTGCGTAAGCCATACGATTCCCGCTTCCCGCATTGTGTTGTCTGTGGTGACTATGTTTATGTACCGTTTTCCGTTAAAAGAGCGTTGGTCACGTGATAGAAATAGGATATCTTACTACGCATTTTTCGTGGGGGAGAGATAGAATTCTCAAATAGACAAGATTTTAGTGAAAAATGGAGTATAATAGGATCTAGCGAATCCTGAGCATTGAGGGGATAACAAATTATTGTCTTTAATGAGTATTTTTTAGCGTAAAAGGATTTAAATCAGCCGATAAGAAATTTAATCATCAATAAAGGAGTGTTAGTTTTAATCAATAGATTTAAGCGTGAAAACGAGAGGGGGGTGATAGGCAGGCTTCATTATAACTATCCCGTCCCCAATTGAGACTTTTATGAATTCACTATTTCGCACATTGGGGCCACCTAATTAGATTAAAATTTACGCAACGTGTTCTGAGTTCTGCATCATTTCTAACAACATTCAAAGCTGCATATAATTTCAAAAGCCAATAAAACTCCCATCAACCATACATGTTAGAGTTACGCAGTTCCGGAAATCTTATAAATAAAAATGAAATTCTGTTTGTTTGTTTGTTTGTTTGTTTGTTTGTTTGTTTATTTGTTTGTTTGTGGATTTGAGTTGTATACAAATCCACAAAAATGGACCTATCAGCCTGAAATTTTGCACAGATATGTAAAATAATATAGAATAAATCATAGTCCACTTTAAAACTTTGACAGTCCACCCGTTCCCGGAATTTAAGAGATTTTTTATGTTCTCCACGCAAAAAGCTTTCCGTAATTGTAACCCCTGTAGTGAAAAAAGTGTGAAATAAGGATCGTGGTTGCCATGTGTGGCGATTTTGCCGAATAAAATGTTTTAAATTCTCAAAGTAAAAATAAAAGAATAATAATGATTTTTTTTTGTTAGTTTATATTCGTAAGGTTATATATTTTTTAATTATAATATCGTGTGCATGGGAAATCGGAGCAGGAATGAAATGTTTTATACGCAAAACAATAAGAATTGAAGATTTCCGAGGCTAATATGTTAAAATTTTTTAGTTTGGTGAAAAAATAAAATGGCTCAAATGCCGAGAAAGTGAGTTCTAGCCTTGGCGCTATTTATCGTAATTTAATCGTCTGCTATTTGGGTTATGAATACACCTGCGTATAAGTTTTTGAAATTTTCATTCAGTTGGAATTGTGCATTTTTCTGAGCAGCTTTTCTGCATCTAATGTATTACATCCAGAAAAAAGGATGTTAGAAATATCAATTTTAATTTTGTTTAATCACACTCATGAATAATGATACACTTTCCAACTTAATGAAAGAAGGAACGAAAATAGGGAAGACCCATGGATTATAACTCTTTTTATATATAGCACTTTAGTGCGTATTTAAAAATCTGAAAGTGCGTCAGATTTTCTATGATTCTAGCGCTTGGCGCAATTTAATGAGAGGGTATTTTTAAAAACAAGCGTAGGTTATCTTATAAATAAAAATTAAATTCTGTTTGTCAATTTGTTGATTTGGGTAGTATACAGTTCCACAAAAATGGACCTGTCAGCCTGAAATTTTACACAGATATCTAAAATAATATAGAATAAATGATAGTCCACTTTAAAACTTTGAAACTCCACTTAAAAACGTTTTCCTCCTGAATGGTTCTCTTAATTTCCGTTCCCGGAATTTAAAAGATTTTTTATGTTCTCCACGCAGAAAGCTTTACGTAATATTAACCCCTGTAGTGAAAAAAGTGTGTGAAATAAGCATGTTGGTTGCCATGTGTGGCGATTTTGCCGAATACAATGTTTTAAATTCTTAAAGTAAAAATAAAAGAATAATAATGATTTTTTTAGTTTATTTTTTAAATTATAATATCGTGTGCGCATAAGAAATGAGAGCAGGAATGAAATGTTTTATACGCAAAACAATGAGGATCGAAGATATCCGAGACTAATATGTAATTTTTTTTTAGTTTGGCGAAAAAAAAAATGGCTGATAGGCCGATTTTTAGAGCGTGAGTTCTAGCGGTTTGCACAGTTTTAGGCTTTTTGGCGCAATTTACTGAGAGCTTAAGGGAATAGCATTTTTGAAAACAAGTGTATAGGTTTTCTTAGAATACAGCATTAAATTTTAACTATCCGTGCAGAAATAATGCAGTTATTAGAGCATTTCAAGCGATGTAGCTTCAGAATTCTCGCCAATTGAGTACATTGATTTAACTTGGGGGAAATCCGTCAAATTTCAGAAAATTGAAATCTTTGCATTTAGTACATCGAGGTAACGATGAATAAAACATGTTATAGTTGATAATTTAAAAAATGCGGCGGTATTAAGGGATTCCACTTTTCAAATAAATGCCTGGCGGTCGAACCATTTCCCATTTTGATTGCTGCTAAGTCAATGCTTCGAATGATTCCCTGAAAAAACTCCCTTGCAAACTTCCAAAAACGCCTTTTGCAAACTTCCCTTGCAAAATGGCGTATGCTGGCACTTTGGCGAGGCTTAGATTTGAAACTGGATTTTACTTGAGACTGGTATATACGTATAATAAGACTGGTTATAGATAAAAATTAATGTTGGTATGTGTGTAGGAGGTTGAAAAACTCCAGCACCGTTTCACCGAGCACCATGAAATTTGGTTCACCTAAGTCTTTTATCATGGAGAAGGTTTTTATGCTATCCATTTTCCTCTAACTTTTCACTAGGTGGCGCAGCAGAACGTCGAATTCTATTCCGTTTAGCCGTTTGCTATGCGAATATCGTCCAACCAATTTCGATGAAATTTGGTACACGCGAATATTAGAACACGGAGAATATTTTTCACTATCCATTTGCTGTAACTTACCGCTAAATAGCGCTTCAACGCATCAACTTCTATACCGCTCGACCGATCGGCATAAAATTTTTTATACTTACACATTTGAGAACGAAGAATATATTCTAACTGCGTTACTTTTGATGTTACTCACCACTAGATGGCACTGCAATGCATTATTATTTTAACTCGCCACTAGATGACGCTGCAGCAGGCCAAATTTTTGACCATTCAAACGGTGGCTATGAAAATCAGTATGCATAGCTATTTGAACAATGAGAATATTTTGGCGTTATCCATTTTGCTATAACTCGCCACTAGATGACGCTGCAGCAGGCCAAATTTTTGACCATTCAAACGGTGGCTATGAAAATCAGTATGCATAGCTATTTGAACAATGAGAATATTTTGGCGTTATCCATTTTGCTATAACTCGCCACATGACGGCGCTGTAGCAAATCATTACTTTAATTAACCACTAGATGGCCCTGCAGTGTATCACTTCTTGACTGTGCGAATGATCGCTATGAAAATAGGTATACACAGATATTTGAACACGGGGAAGAGTTTGGCACGATCCATTTTCCTATAACTTGACACTAGAGGTCGCGTCAACACATGAACTTCAAGACTATTCAGCCGATCGTCATGAAAATTCGTATACATCGATATCTGAATGCGAAGAATATTTTTGCCGTATCCGTTTTGCTAAAACTCGCCACTAGATTGTGCTACGCCGCATCGCCTTCTGCACCGTAAAAACGATTGCCTTGAAATTCAGTATGCATGATTATTGAACACAATATAACGCGATATCCATTTTGCTATATCTCTTTATTACAATATATAGTAATCACAACAAATATTAATATCAAAAAGTTCATTCATTCCCGTGCGAAGAACGGGTACTTCAGCTAGTCTTATAAATAAAAATGAAATTCTGTTTGTTTGTTTGTTTGTTTGTTTGTTTGTTTGTTTGTGGATTTGAGTTGTATACAAATCCACAAAAATGGACCTATCAGCCTGAAATTTTGCATAGATATGTAAAATAATATAGAATAAATCATAGTCCACTTTAAAATTTTGAAAGTCCACCCGTTCCCGGAATTTAAGAGATTTTTTATGTTCTCCACGCAAAAAGCTTTACGTAATTGTAACCCCTGTAGTGAAAAAAGTGTGAAATAAGGATCGTGGTTGCCATATGTGGCGATTTTGCCGAATAAGATGTTTTAAATTCTCAAAGTAAAAATAAAAGAATAATAATGATTTTTTTTTTTGTTAGTTTATATTCGTAAGGTTATATTTTTTTTAATTATAATATCGTGTGCATGGGAAATCGGAGCAGGAATGAAATGTTTTATACGCAAAACAATAAGAATTGAAGATTTCCGAGGCTAATATGTTAAAATTTTTTAGTTTGGCGAAAAAATAAAATGGCTCAAATGCCGAGAAATTGAGTTCTAGCGGTTTGCACAGTTTCCGGCTTGGCGAATTTACTGAGAGCTTAAGGAAACGGATTTTTGAAAACAAGTACAAAAGTTTTATTAGAATACAGCGTTAAATTTTAATGATCCCTGCGAAAATAATGCAGTTATTAAGGGATTTCAAGCGATCTATCTTCAGCATTCTCGCGATTTTGAGGAGGATTCTAACGCTTGGCGCTATTTATCGTAATTTAATCGTCTGCTATTTGGGTTATGAATACACCTGCGTATAAGTTTTTGAAATTTTCATTCAGTTGGTATTGTGAATTTTTCAGAGGAGCTTTTCTGCATCTAATGTATTACATCCAGAAAAAAGGATGTTAGAAATATCAATTTTAATTTTGTTTAATCACACTCATGAATAATGATACACTTTCCAACTTAATGAAAGAAGGAACGAAAATAGGGAAGACCCATGGATTATAACTCTTTTTATATATAGCACTTTAGTGCGTATTTAAAAATCTGAAAGTGTGTCAGATTTTCTATGATTCTAGCGCTTGGCGCAATTTAATGAGAGGGTATTTTTAAAAACAAGCGTAGGTTATCTTATAAATAAAAATGAAATTATGTTTGTCAATTTGTTGATTTGGGTAGTATACAATTTCACAAAAATGGACCTGTCAGCCTGAAATTTTACACAGATATGTAAAATAATATAGAATAAATGATAGTCCACTTTAAAACTTTGAAACTCCACTTGAAAACGTTTTCCTCCTGAAGGGTTCCCTTAATTTCCGTTCCCGGAATTTAAGAGATTTTTTATGTTCTCCACGCAGAAAGCTTTACGTAATATTAACCCCTGTAGTGAAAAAAGTGTGTGAAATAAGCATCTTGGTTGCCATGTGTGGCGATTTTGCCGAATAAAATGTTTTAAATTCTTAAAGTAAAAATAAAAGAATAATAATGATTTTTTTAATTATAATATCGTGTGCGCATAAGAAATGAGAGCAGGAATGAAATGTTTTATACGCAAAACAATGAAGATCGAAGATATCCGAGACTAATATGTAATTTTTTTTAGTTTGGCGAAAAATAAAATGGCTGATAGGCCGATTTTTAGAGTGTGAGTTCTAGCGGTTTGCACAGTTTTAGGCTTTTTGGCTCAATTTACTGAGAGCTTAAGGGAATAGCATTTTTGAAAACAAGTGTATAGGTTTTCTTAGAATACAGCATTAAATTTTAACTATCCGTGCAGAAATAATGCAGTTATTAGGACATTTCAAGCGATGTAGCTTCAGAATTCTCGCCAATTGAGTACATTGATTTAACTTGGGGGAAATCCGCCAAATTTCAGAAAATTGAAATCTCCGCATTTAGTACATCGAGGTAACGATGAATAAAACATGTTATAGTTGATAATTTAAAAAATGCGGCTGTATTAAGGGATTCCACTTTTCAAATAAATGCCTGGCGGTCGAACCATTTCCCATTTTGATTGCTGCTAAGTCAATGCTTCGAATGATTCCCTGAAAAAACTCTTGCAAAATGGCGTATGCTGGCACTTTGGCGAGGCTTAGATTTGAAACTGGATTTTACTTGAGACTGGTATATACGTATAATAAGACTGGTTATAGATAAAAATGAATGTTGGTATGTGTGTAGGAGGTTGAAAAACTCCAGCACCGTTTCACCGATCACCATGAAATTTGGTTCACCTAAGTCTTTTATCATGGAGAAGGTTTTTATGCTATCCGTTTTCCTCTAACTTTTCACTAGGTGACGCAGCAGAACGTCGAATTCTATTCCGTTTAGCCGTTTGCTATGCGAATATGGTCCAACAAATTTCGATGAAATTTGGTACACGCGAATATTAGAACACGGAGAATATTTTTCACTATCCGTTTGCTGTAACTTACCGCTAAATAGCGCTGCAACGCATAAACTTCTATACCGTTCGACTGATCGGCATAAAATTTTTTATACTTACACATTTGAGAACGAAGAATATATTCTAACTGCGTTACTTTTGATGTTACTCACCACTAGATGGCACTGCAATGCATTATTATTTTAACTCGCCACTAGATGACGCTGCAGCAGGCCAAATTTTTGACCATTCAAACGGTGGCTATGAAAATCAGTATACATAGCTATTTGAAAAATGAGAATATTTTGGCGTTATACATTTTGCTATAACTCGCCACATGACGGCGCTGTAGCAAATCATTACTTTAATTAACCACTAGATGGCCCTGCAGTGTATCACTTCTTGACTGTGCGAATAATCGCTATGAAAATAGGTATACATAGATATTTGAACACGGGGAAGAGTTTGGCACGATCCATTTTCCTATAACTTGACACTAGAGGTCGCGTCAACACATGAACTTCAAGACTATTCAGCCGATCGTCATGAAAATTCGTATACATCGATATCTGAATGCGAAGAATATTTTTGCCGTATCCGTTTTGCTAAAACTCGCCACTAGATTGTGCTACGCCGCATCGCCTTCTGCGCCGTAAAAATGATTGCCTTGAAATTCAGTATGCATGATTATTGAACACAATATAACGCGATATCCATTTTGCTATATCTCTTTATTACAATAAATAGTAATCACAACAAATATTAATATCAAAAAGTCCATTCATTCCCGTGCGAAGAACGGGTACTTCAGCTAGTAAATAAATAAAAATAAAATTTTTTTCGGTGTCATGTCACATTATATACGGATTAAATATGAATTTTTACCACTTCAAAAGCGCATATGAGTTACTATGTTAACTAATATATGTACTAATATGGTAATATGTAACTAATTGTTATTATTAATATTAATTTTCAATAAAATAGCACATTTTTAGTAACATTAATACTAACAAAATCGCAGACCTTAATTTTGCGAGACTGGCGAGACGTCTCGCGTCTCGTGCTAGACGAGACAGGCAATTTCCCTGCCAGACGAGACTCGAGACGTGGCAGAGGTTTACCACTGCGAGACGAGACAGCCCTGTGTTTCGCGTCCGTCGCTAGTGAATACGCGTGTTAGAGCCCCTTGGAAGGTCCTCCTACCAAGGCACACCCATCCTTCCCAGATCGACCTAGCGTAGCCTTGCCATAATCACACACACACTAAACGGTACTCAAGTTCGTCCCATGTACTCAAGTCGTCCATGTCTCGTACAGTCTCATCCGATCTATGTGGCCGATACTACTTCTTTCCCTGTCTAAAACGCTTCCAGTCTCTAAAAACTTTTCATGCCAGGTCAAAATGCTGTTTCCACTGGGAGGGTTTTTCTTAATCATCTTATGAAACTTTCTCTGAACTCTAGTTTTGGATTTTATTCCCGTACGGTCAATGCTGCTCGAGACTCACGAAAAATTTCTATTGGCTCTCATTGCTGAACACTGGAGATGCAGCGCCACCTATGAACATCTTGGAAGTAATTTGTTTTAAGACGGAAAAATAAATTGTTGATTCTGTGAAAAAATACTGTTCGAACCGCATATTCATACAATTTTTTTGGTTTTCTGCAAATTTTCGAAATGTGTGAAGGACTTTTCAGACACCCTGTATATTACATTGGGTGTGTGTGCACGATACCCAAAATGCGATTAAACATCGCGCATTCTCAAAGTCATGAACCACCATTGGGCCGAAATTTAATATAATGTTGATAATAAGAGTACTCGAATTGCAAATGGTTTAACCGTTTGATAGCTTCAATCACAGACTTGAGCCCACACACACCCAGACAATGGCGGGTACAAGAATTTTTCGAAGGATAGGCTAATAATATATACATATTTCGAGGAAGGGTTGAAGTTTCTAGCCCTTGGATCCACCTCTGCTCGCATCCAAAAGCTTTAAATTTATAAGACCCCCTCTCTTTTGCTCCGGGAGTTAAAAATTTACATCGCGTTTATTATGCGTTGCCCCGAATCACCTCAAAAGAGTAGTTTTCGGAATAACTAAAAATAAATCCTGACTTAAGTATGAGACATTCAGAAATGAACTGCAGGAAATGAATCGAAAAACATTGTTCACTTTTCGAAATATTTAAAAGATCGAGCGCGAATATAAAGGGCATTCTCTGTTTCAATTGGCCGGAACCAATTTAAATGACCTAAATGCAGGAGCGAGCAGAAAATATATTTAAAAATTGGGTTCATATGAAACAGATCATTACTTATCTGTATGAATATTTCCAAAGACAATACTCACAAAAAATTTGAAATGCTATTTAAAATCAAAATAAAGCGTTTAATTAACTCATAAGTATTAGAAAAAAATCCCAATCATATTTAATTTTTTTAAGCTTTTAACTTTTTTTTAAATAATATGTCAGTGAAAACTGTTCTATTGAAACTCAAAAAATTCTATTCTTCCTTTTAAATTTCCTTTACATTACAGATACCAAAAAGAAAGCCATTCTCGAAACGAATGTGATTTCCTTTTCATTACAGTAATAACAACTACTATATGTCCATAACATATAGTATTGCTTCTGCAAGATATATACCGACCAAAGAGTTTTTCTGCGTAAAATAGTAATTCAAATTCCCTCTACTCCCTTTCCTTATGGATAACAAGAAATGCCTACCTATCTGCAGGCGGTAATCGAGAGAGTGGAGGATGAAAACATGAAAATCGTTCATTAAAAATACAAAATAAGTTCTGCAAAAATCAAGTTTTGGATTAGATTAAAAAAACTTATGTATTTGGAAAGGTAACTTCCACGGCAATTTGAATATAATAATTAAAATTTCCAAAAATCAGTGTATTCTGGAAAAATCGTAGTTGACTGTGAGAATTTGTATTTTGTTGACAGATGCTTGTACTCAATATTAAATTAAAAGTACATCAAAGCAAGATTTCTAAAATATGCCGTTGTGGACAAATTGCAGAGCCTTTTAAGAACAGAATGCTGAAGGAAAAATGTAAAAATATGAATCCATTGCTGAAATACTGCAAAAATACAAGTAATAAAAGTTCCATTGCTTAACATGGAAAGGAAGCGTCCTTGAATCTATCGAAGGGAGAGCCTTAAGAAGGCCACACCCTCTAATTGATAAGGCTCTTAGTTGGCAATACGGAGTGACAGAAGTTTCAGCACCACCGCTTGCATTATTTTTAATCACGGATTCTTCATGAAAAAGATATGTAAAAGTGTAAATGAAAATCGCTTAAACAGTGCTTTACTGAATATATGCTGTAAACTTCATTTGGTTTCGCTTGTTTTTAAATTTAACTAAAAACACAACTTTAAAATTCAACATTTTAAGTACAGCCATAAAAATACGCTGTTTTAAATATACATTCAAGCACATTAGAAGTAAAACTATCACACCTCAAATAAATACTTTAAAAAATAATGAAAGACTGATAGTTTTTTTAAGATATCAGTAGAACGGCGACCGCAGGAAAAAATGTATTATTAAACATTAAATTTTTGTCTTGTTATATATTTTTTGATTTTTTGAACAAAATGATTAGTATTTTATTAAAAATTCATTTCAAATTTGCTACTTGTTTGCTGAAGTCTGCTTCTACAAGTGACTTACGAGAAAGATGGGTACCCGCCTACGCACACAGAAGAATCATAAGATTTCAATCAAGGGCGTGACCGCGTGTCTTTCCTATCTATCCCTCCACCTTACTCTTCGCCTATCTATCTCTTCCGCGAATTTATTACTGTCTATCTTGAATGTAGCTGCATCTCTATAATAAAAAACAAATTAAACCCTATTTTTTTTAAGTTTTTCTTGTAACCTTAAATATACTATTCTTAGCTTTGTTACTTTAATTTGTTTTGTTTCGATTCGTTTATAGTTAGAACTTCCAGACGCCCAAGTAGTGTGGTGACTAAAATACCATTCTTTCACACCTTGGGCAAGGTCGATTCCAGACTTGGGCTTCGGTGTTAATTCGTCCATCCCTTCATAGACATGCCGCCCACAAGAAAATGGCCCATACTTCTAGACGTAGTAGTCGAAAATGCCTCAACGGCAAAGCACCCGCCCTTGAACAAAAAAAGTTATACTTCAAAATATGGTTTTCCTTTCCTGTTCAGCTTTCTTGAGAACATGAAATTTTCAAAAATATAGAACAGGCGTGTCTGGGGAGATAAACAAGATTCAGTGGTCGTATGACTTGAGGTCAAGACAGGGTGCCACAGTAACCTGCCTGATGTCGTTAGTCTCGATACTAAAAGCTCTGGATTTTCAATCCAAATAGTGATGGTACACCGGCGTGAAAAGTAATTTTTAATACAACCAAAGTAATCCAATATTGCATTACTTATTTTCCGTATTCTACAGCAATATTTACATAAAATTGGTAAAATTTAGTTTTTCGTTTGCAGTTTTCAGTAAAACTAATAATCGTTTCCGTTTGAACATCGCCTGCTCTGGAATGGAGGAAAACTTTCCACAGTTATACTGTAAATAGCGGAAAGGTGACAATTCATAAACAAAGCATACGATCGGCGGGAGTAACTCTATGCTTCGAAAACGGATAATGCCGGACAAAACTGCAGCCAAACATTTGGCCGTTTATTCCAGTAATATATATATATATATATATATATATGTATATATATATATATTTAACTTTCATACCATATTACTAATCATTATGTGATACAGAAGTTTTATATTTATTTAAAATTTCACGTGGGCGTTTTCTTTATTATGAAGCGCATATTTTATCTACCATTAGTTCGAGCAAAATGCTCTCTTGCATGACCCTCCAGCCATGTGATCAGCTACAATTCTGGGAATTTTGTGCTTTTGTTACACTCTTCTCAGAAGTGTGTTATTTAATTTAACCCTTCCAGACGTAAAAGAATCATTTGTTTTTGAATTAAATAATTTTTCTTTGGAGGATAGAGATTACATTTGCAATTAAAAACTAAAATAAAAAAATCCTTATCACTAAAGTTGTGAGAAAAATTGGCTTTCTTTACGTGCACAAATTAAGGCATCCATCTTACACGATAGTATAAAAAGATTTTGAGTCCTCAGTTGTGATCAAGTAGGGTTTAAACGTCAAACTTAAAAAGAAAAAAAAACCACCACCAGAATAACTATAATGCAAGGAAATAGACACTCGTAATCGAGATTTTACCCTCTGAGTAAGAAAATGGCTATATAGTTACTTCTTTCAAGTGAAAGGCTTGCCGATTGTGCATGGCCTTATAAGAGGAAATGTCTCGATATTTGACGCATCCGTACCACGCTATGTCAATCGCTAGGTTACAGGTTGGTTAAGAAATAGTGGATTGGAGTAATGTTCAAGAAGATCCCGTGGTGCAGAAAAGTTCTGCTTTCTCTTACTGTAATCTCGATTTGAAAGTTCGAGCATTGTCCTTAAAGTTTAGCTTTTATTGAGTCGCTCTTTACTGAAAGATTAAAATTTACTTATTGAATCTGTTCAGACTTGCGTCACATTTTTCTAGACACATAAAAATCAAACGCGGTTATTTATTTATTTATTTTTACCCTTTCCAATCCATAGTTTTTTTCCCTCGACGTATTTTTTTACAACTAAAAATTCCCATTGTGCTACTAAGTAAGGTTTATATAAAACCAAACCGTCATAAACGATAAATTGTCCGAGACTTAAGCTCTGAAAGCAAAACGCAAACTACAATAGCCAACATCGCCACAATTCACAGACTAACACTGAAGAACGTAGAATAAGGCTCGGAACAATTTACGGCTCTATTGGTCACACTAAACATTCAACCCATCTCTCTCTCTCTCTCTGTGTATGCTACAGATTTTAATTTTATTCTAGTTATTGCTAAAACATATTTTTCTTGAAGTTTTAACTCAAAGTACCCCAATGTTTAGCTTAACAGTTGATTATAAGTCATTATTTAACTGAAAATTTGTTGATTTAGCATTACGTTACGCAAAAATGCTCCAAGCCTTATAAGAGAAAGAGAACAAATTATTTTTGTAAAATTATTCTTGGATGTTTTACTAATAAACATATGTAAATTAATCACAGCAGTTAAATTTATATAAAAATATAGAGAACATTTATACCTTTCTGAGTAGAATCAGTCATCTTCTTTTGTAAACAAAATTTTTTTACACACATTTTATTGCAATGGCAGATCTGTCTTTTTTATAGGGCGGGGTGTAAATAATGTGTGTGGTAAACAAAATTTAGCGCTCACACTAAGTGCGGTAAATTAATGTTCTTACGTTTTCCAATGTATGTGTGAGAGAGAAATGTTCAATTAGTAGCAGTAGGTATGAAAGTCTTGCATGAATACAAAAGCATCCGCAGAACGAGGAAATTTTGAGGCGTGGTTTAGTGCTCCGCCCACTCAAATTGAATGTTGCTTCTGCAAGTTATAGGAAAATAATTTTTTTAAAAATAGTTAAAAGCTTATGAGCTAGCAATGGATTTTTACTATTCTTTGTTTATTATAATATACTACTCTAAAATCTTAAATTTAACATCACACAAATTGCATGCTTTCTTAGACGCTCAAGAATCTTCCGAAAAAATTATGATAGGAAACAAAAATTCAGGATACAAAAGTTTTACAGAACAAGAACTTTTTTTTCATCAAGTGAGACTCGGAAGGTGTTTTATTTATATGGAAGTAGTTCAATGGGGAGGAAAGCAACATTTGGAAAGGGAGAGCGGTTGAAGCGTTACGGCAATGGGAGGTTGAAAGGGTAGATCCAAACATTTCGCATACGTGGACTCAGGCAAAGCTATAAAATAATATATAAATAAGTGCTTTATTTATTATATAATTAAATGCTATACAAAAACAGTTTTAATTAATATACAAAAATTATACAACACATTTTTTAGAAAATTTGATTTTTCAAAATAACGAGACTTGGCGAATTTTTCAAGACTATTTTATTAGTTAAAGGATATAGCACTCCAACCGTTTTCATCTGTAGACCAGTGGAAATAGGAATACGTTTTGCTGACCTGCCAGCCAAAAGTATAAAGTAATATATAAACAGGCCTTTCATTCATTGAATCATTTCTTTCAGAAATACACTTTTGAAGAATAACACACATCCTCAGACAAATGCTTTTAAAATGCACATCGGATTTATGCAGTGATGGTTGGAAAAATTTGCCACTGGGCAAGATTAGAAATTATCAGCTGACATTTTTTTTCCGCCTACACAGTAAAAATATTCAGAAACGTTACATACTTATAGCGGAAAGGTTTCCGAAAGTATAGCGTAACCTACCGATGCTCTACTCGAACTCACGATTTCGGAAACATAACCCATATTTCGGGGTAAAGTGTTTACGGGGGAAAGGAAATCTTTATTTGGGACTTCGCGCGCATGCGCCAAGTGCCAAGAGACGGATAAGAGTGAACGCGTTTTCCCCAATAGCACAGATGGTCACAAAAGAGTCGCTGTGACGTCACAAAGGGTCACAATTGTCACAGGACTGTCACATTGTAACTTCTTGCACAGCCCGATTATGACCAACAGGGGCCCCGGGCATTGATGGATTTGGGGGTCCCCATCTATAACATTTGTTTTCTTTTTCATAATATTTTGACATATAAAAGAATATTTCAGAATAACATTTGAAACTGGGGGCCCTGGCCAAAGTTCCGATTTGCCAATGCGATTATAAGGGTCTGGTAACTTGTGAGTGATGTAACTTCACTGTGTGGTCACTGTGAAGTTTATTTGTGACCAGTCACCAGGTGACGTCGCCGGATGAATACTTAAATAAAACAGCACATTATTTCCAATTAATAGCAATTTACAGTCACCAATGTCAAAAACAATGCCTATTCACATTTTATATGGAAACTCAGTGAAACCCTTTTGAAAACTAATATTTAAGGGAAAAAGAAATCAATATTTAAATTATGTTAATCCTGCAAATGCTAACATTTCAAAGTTTATTAATAAACTAATTTATAAATTAATTAACAAATGCTTTATAACAGCTCCCTCATAGCTTACTAAGTTCATAGTTACTTTGGAATAGATTTATATGCATTCATTTACAGTTTTTTTTATAAAGATTACTAATATATATTATGCATATAAATTTATATGCATACATTTAATGCATATGAACAGATAGATTTTAACCCTTAATTGCATGCGCTGCCGATCATACGATATTCACTAGTGCAATCTGAATTCTCCAGTCAGTTTGAATAACAAATTATTCTTTCGAAAAACACGCAGTTTGAAAGATATACCTGATATTCATATTATTCACAACATGAAACATTAATTATCCAAAACTATATTTTATACGTGAGTTCGACATGAGAAATTTGACTCTTACTCTAATCCAGCAGTGAATGTGTTTTAAACATACATCGTCTTGCAGTTAGGGGTTAAACGATTCACAGATTTTCCATACTATCTACAATAATTTTCAAGTTGTTAGAGATCGGATGCGATCGCTGTATTGATTTATGCTCCACATGAGCTCATCTATTACCCCCCTGAGTTCGTCAATATAAAGAGGAACCAAAGCATAAGTCCAAAAACTATAATAATAAAAAAGGATTGTTTTTAATTAATGTTGATAAATTACGGAAATGTCCGTTACGCTAATGGGAGATGGAGTACGTAAAATCTGCTCGTAGCTCCAATATCCTCATGTTCACACGATACCTCTGTGTGTGCCGATATCTGGTGCTAAGTCTCTGATGTGGAATGGGCTCAAAATTAGGAGACCACTCATAGGGGCGACTTTGGACTGCCTAATAGGCGCTCCCATAATGAAATGACCAACATATGCTCTTGTAGTGGTCAAGCCAACTGTAGGTCACTGACACAGCCATTAGAGAGAAAAAAAAAATATGGAAATGTACAAAATATTAAGATACTTTTGTAAATCTTTGTAAAAAAAAGTTATCGTAAAAGTACATACTGGATGTCCAAAATTAAAAGACCCTATTTTTAAAATGTCTACTGACGAAACTGTTGTTGAGAAAATTATGAAATTTTTTGTAGGACATAATGAAGCTATGGGAATTTGTTTGAGCGAATAAAAGAATTGATAAAAATTTGATATCTCTAATCGTTTCCGAGTTATGGCGGATAGAAGGAAATTTTGATTTTTGCTATACCGTCTGAAAAAAACCCAAATTTGTGAGGTTTCTGAAAGACCTAAGTGCAAAATAAGCACATATTTAGAAAGAGCATAAAACATTCTATAGGGTACACCCTTTATATCAAGATACCTGTACTTTATGAAGAGCTACAAGCGCTGAAACATTGGCGAAGTTAAAATCGAATTGTAGCCAAAAACTGTAACCGGGGATTCCGCTTACACCCAGCTACAAGCAGACAAATCTCTCCAAAAAGGATCCATTCCACAAGCTTTAGAATGAGCCCAAAATAAAGCCTTTTTCTTTTCTAGATCAGGAGAAATGTCATTTTGCAATACATCACCGAAATCGGCGATCGTCGAATAAGGAGACACACGGAGTGCCATGGCCTTTCCTGTTTTTAATATCATGTCCGGCTTGAGCCTGCTGTTTTGTCACATGCAAAGACGAAAGCTATAAAGCCAAACAAGAAAAGTAGCATTTTATTTTATTAAGTTTAGAAATACAACAATGGAAACAAAAGAAGTATGACGTTTCTCATGTCTTTACAAAGGAATATGCATAGAAATTAGCAATGGGTATCTCGCATCTACTAGTATGATGAAAACACATACTATGCATTATGTAGTCAGTAACAGATTTGTATACGTGTAATTTGCCCAGCATCTAGAATTTGCTTCGGGAATTTCGTCGAAGGCCTTATTAGACGAAAGCCAATTTCCGTGATGTATTGCAAGCCAAAATTTACATTTCTCCTGATCTCGAACTGCAATATGCTTTATTGTGGGCTCATTCTAAAGCTTGTGGAATGGACCAGTTTTTGGGACGTTTGAATGCATGTAGCTAGAAGGGTGTTTGCGGAATCGCCGGTTACAGTTTTTGGCTACAATTCGATTTTTAACTTTGCCAATGTTCAGCGCTTGTACTTGATACCTCTATTTTATGAAGAGCTACCTGATGTAAATGGTGCCACCCTATAGGATTTTTTATGCTCTTTCTAAATATGTGCTTGTTTTGCACATAGGTCTTTCAAAAACCTCACAAATTTGGGTTCTTTTTAGACGGTATAACAAAAAGCAAAATTTCCTTCTTTCAACCATGTCTCGGAAACGGTTAGAGATAACACGGGGTTTCTGGGGTGTTTTATGCTCCACATGGGCTGTTCTTTCACCCATTTTCGTTTGACAAATTATGTCATATTCACACTGCATATATACAGGGTGTCTCAAAAATAGCGCCCAAAATCTGTACAGCCAGATTTCTCGTTGGGAATACATAAAAAGTGCCCAGAGAACCATAACTGTACGGCCCGTAGTTTTCAAGAAAAGTGCGAGAAAAATAACAGAAATATCATTTCCGGTCCACGAAAAGAGCCTTTATTGGAATCCTGAACATAGTTCTTTTTTTTTTTTTGCATATACTTTCATAAAATGATGCTCAAAATGTCCTCCGTGCATATCGAGGCTTGCATGCGTGCGCAATGTAATGGCAAACTGCTTACGTTCCATCAATCTCGTACCCGCATAAATACACAAGTAAGAAAGGGGGGGCTGAATCATTGTTTGTTGTAATTGGGACTCGACAGATCAATTCTTTTAAACGTTTTCATTCAAGGAAATCCATAGGTACCGCATCTAATGATTGTAGCGGCCTTAACACCCAGTCCCGCATATGTAATCCAGTGTCCAATTTAAAGTTACTAGTTGTTTTGCCTCGCACCGGATGTGACGTCATATTTTGTTTTTCCTCTTTTTCTCGTAAACTATGAATGGTACAGGTACAGTTCTCTGGCAGTTTTTATGTACTTCCAATGAGAAATCTGGCTGTGCAGAGTTTGGGAAGCTATTTTTGGGACACCCTGTATATACATATACATGTTTTACGGGGCCTTCGCAAAATTATAATTGATTAGAAAGACAAAAATACAATCGATTAAAGCAACCATTCATTGGCATTTTATCGTACATTTTAATTTGTTTTGTAAATTATTTTAAGGAAATAAGTTACTTTTATAAAAATTGGTGAGAAAATTCACAAAAATAGATGTTGAAATTCACAAAAATAAATATTTAAATCCGCAGAAATAAACAGTTTTCAATAATACACTAGTAAAGTCGTATCAGTTGTACTGTGTGTCAACCTCGCCAATGTTCATCATTCCAGTATGCATCATAGCAAAGTACTCCTCATGCATCAAGCCTGAAGCCAACACTCGGCAGTCTGTTTGACATCGATTTGCTTTCTGTTACAGAGCATATTGATAAATAGAAAAATATTCATATGTACTCGCAGTAGATCTGCAAGCACATTCAAAATTATTGTTCCAGAAAACTCTGCTTAGTTTCCAGGTTCGTAATTTAAAAGTACAGTGTAGATGGAAAGTTCTTGTAAATAGTCCAATTGACAGGAAGAAACACAAATTTTATTAGAAAGTGGATGAACAATCTTCTATACACAAATCACTGGAATAAATAAACAGTAAAATGTTTTATAACAGCCCGCTTAACACGGAATCATTCCCAGATGCTATATATCACACGCAATAAAAATTCTTCAGCGGCTTTAATTCAGTGGAAATTCTTGAGGAAAATTATCAGCAGTTTCTCACGGTTCAACAATGAAGAATGCACAAACAGCTTTCAAAAATAAGTTTCTCAAAACAAGCGATACATCGCTTACAATAGCACACAATCAGAGCCTTAAAATACTCTTTACGAAAAGTGGTTAAAATTATATTCCAGAGCAATTGGCAACTCTGGATTTTGGTGCATAAATGCGACTAGGCATGTCAAACGCTTGAAAAGTTTTAGGCTGTCTCTTCGGAAGCTGTGCTAGACACTGCAATAAACAATAAACCTCTGTGAGTTAAAAAAAACAAAGAAAAATACATATTTGAACATCATGTTGTTCTTGTACAATAACATTCAGAATGTTTAACAATTATGTGTAAATAATATTGCCGTGACTAAAGTAGAGGCTAAGCTATACTCAGATTTTACGGACTTTTAGGAAATTTAAACTTCCTGTTACAAAAATAAGGGATGGATCCTTTTAGAGTGCCATTTACCCATCAAGTAGGAATTTTAGCTTAAAGCTTAAGTTAAGCCAAGAGTAAACATATGCTGATAGATGTAAACTACTAACAATACTTTAAACGATGGATTTTTGTGCTGTACAAGAATATTCACATAAAAATAATAAACAATAATTATTCAGTTTTAAGCAATACAATTTATGTTTATTTAAATAGAAAAAGTAACTGTAGAATGATCTGAATTTTTCCTTTCTTTGACTCACCCTGAAAAGAAATTCCAATTTTTATAAATCTGTGTAAACTTTAAAGACTTAAATTTCATGAGTTCTCCGAAAATAGGATCTTATTAATCGTATGTATGCACTACACAATCTAATTTTAATTGCTTTATTTGCTGTGTAAAAACGTTAATCATCATTTAAAAATCAATTACTCTTTAATATTTAATTAAATGTGCAATTCAACCTGCATCACGATTTAGTTTAATGTTTCGCTACATTAACTGCAAATCCTAAAGGTTTAGAAAAAACTTCAACTTTTAAAGTAAACTTCTGCTTGAAGTAGAAATCGTGAAACGAATATCTTAAGAAACTATTTTCAAAATCTAATCTACGATTTGACGTGACAGGCCTGGAAATTTGTTTTTGAGGAGTGTATTGGAAGAGAAAAATTAAGAGCCCTCTCGTCGTCAGTTAAACAAAATTTTCATATCTTTAAATTGTAAAATGGTTCATCAGCTTTTGATGAAAGTGATTTTTTGAAATAATTTCTTTGATGTTAAAAAATTCAAAATATTTAATAATATTTCAAACTGAATAGGATGCGTCAGTAATTTTGTTTTTTCATGTGATTACAAATTAGAAATCTTAATCTGTGGGATTTTTCGTCATATTAATACACTTTTAATATTCATTTGATGGTAAGACACAGGTTGTACAGCTGCGGAAAAAAAAGACCCACTTGCTCTTTATTTGGCCATTATTCGTCGGACTGCAAATTTATATATACCATTCGTTTGCAAATAACGTATGCTTTAATTTTCTAGTAATTTAATTTGCATAAGGGGCCGTCTTCATATTTAATTCTGCATCAACTTCGTTTTTTTAATGGCAACACACTACTTTGGCTTAGTTAAACGAAAGAAAACCTTCAAATTACCCTAAATATAATTTTCCCCTATTTCCTCCGATAATTTCCGGAGATATTGCGACTTATTTTTTGCGCGATTTTAAGGCACTTTCTGCAAATTGAGAAACGCTATTTGTAGGTTCCGAACTTTTCGCCTTTCATTAATTTCGCTCGCGAGAGTTAAAAGAAATACATATTATTTTCACGGAAAATACTGTTTCTAGTCTTAAAGTGTTTTGTACTAAGAATATCAGGTGTCGAATTTAGAATATTTAGTCAGTGGTTCAAATGACCCGCGAGTCCATAGCTTCCTTGGTTTGTATACATAATTTAAAGGAAAAATGCAAAACGACTGCTCACGATTTTGAAAATCTTTCCAATTTTGAATTTGTTATTGAGTATTTCTCTTGATGGTTCTCTTAGACAGTTGAAATATTGCCAGGAGTGAAGGGCTGTTCTCTGCTCTTCTGACTATAATCATGAATGTTATTCAACTACGGTCAACATGAAGAATGGTTTCATGATTGAAAATATATTTCTTTGAACTTCATGTAAAAAACGCAATTACTTTTTTGCCGACCCAGTATTATCACTGTGTGTGTTATTTCACTTTCTGTATTTAATATTATCATCTGCAATGTGCAATATTCTTATCACTTTTGACGGTATTTTAATTTATAGTCAGATGAAATTTTATTCAGAAAAAAGTGATTTTGAATGTTTGTTGAATGTTTGATAAAATAAGGGGAAGTCCAAAGACCTTATGTTTCCATTAAAAAATGTCAAATTCATGCCTGGAATGTTGAGGATGTTAGTTTTTCAGAAATAGGACGTTGTATTGGAAGACATACATCTACTGCATCTAATTCTATACATGGAAAACATTTTTTGGTGAGATATGGTAGCGGACGCAACAATAGACACTTTATAGAATCACCATCAAAATATAAAAACCTCTAATTTATTTGCTTCAAAGTTTGATATAGTTTTAATACCGCTTTCTTTTACTGTTTTTGCACAAAAGAATCTAATTTACGTTTATTTTACGCAATTTTCAAAAAATTGCCACTTAATAAATTTATATATGGTCCCTTAACTCAGGAAAATAACACATTTTATTTAATATAAATTAAACTACTAAACGTAAAAATTTGAAATTTTGCACAGCCATGTAAAATCACTTTTTGCATCTATTTCCATCAAAATTTGGCTGTGTTGCTATTCATAATTTTTCTGAATAATAATTTAGTAATTCATAATTCATATTAATATTTTATTAAGAATTATAATAATAGTAAATTATGAGATATCAAAAACACGGCTTCAATTAACAATTTTGAACATATAGAATTAGGAACATTTTATAAATTAGATGATGTTCTCAAACAGTTGCAATAAATTTATATTGTAGCAGCAATTTTAGAAAATCTGTGTATTCTGCTCACTCTCATACATAAGAAACGGTACTTTCCCGTTTACGAAGCACTCCTCGTCGGCAAGTATAAATGCTGTTGCCATGTGGAGAAAGTAAAATATTATTTTAATTATTCTTAATAATAAATGCATAAAAATTAAACAACGGGAGCAAGAAATAGGTACTAGGTTACTAATACTGACGCTGATTAAAGTGATCATAAAAAAATAAAACAGAAGGTTCCTAAACTGTGCGAAGCACGAGGTCCTCAACTAGTTTGTTGTAAAACTCTGGCGTTTTCCTTACAGTTATTGCACTAGTGTTTTTAGGCCTAAAGTTACCTATGTTTAAAAGAACAGATTCTAAAATAACAGGGCTAAGAGGGTGCCTACAAATTAGATGGGCAAAAAGAATAATTTATTGAATGTAATTTACAGGAAAATAATTGAAATACATATTATAAGATATAGCCCAAGTTTATCATTATTGCAAATGCCGATGAGACTTGCTTTCGTTACTCTTCAAATGACATATCGATAAATCAGTTATTGGTACAGATTTATCAGAATGTTTCTGTCAATCAAATTTATTCCAGTACAGATTTTTGATTTTAGTTCAGGAATGGATGCAGGAAGCGGCGGAGTGTACTGATCCTTTACAAAACCCCATACACTGAAATCCTGCGGGGAAAGTTCTGCTGATTGTGGTGGCCTTTCAATAACCCCTTCCACTACCAATCCATGCTGTTATCTGAGCATTAAAGTAGGATGAAGAAATTAGTAGGGACAAGGTGCGCCATTCTGTTGCAAAATGTAACCTGCTGCCTTTTTTTTTTCTTTGATGATAGGCATAAGGAAAATCTATGACGTGCCCAGGTAAATAATTGCAGCAACATAATAATTCTACGATATATTACTACTAGTGTGATTTTGAACTGGTTAATTTCATTTAATATTTTTGAAGTTCTTTGCTTACGAAATTGGACAAGTAATCTGTTTAACAATAAATGATCAGCGAACTTCTGGTTTTTCAAGTATGTCTTTACTTCTCATAAAACAAGAATAAAAATTGTTTTGCATGCTCTTTACTACTATCTGGATTTAGATTTTAAGTCAAATTTCGAGATTTTTTTATGAAACATCAGATTTATTTTTTATTACGCTTTCGAGGATTGCTTTCAGGCGTGCGTTAAACCTTTGCAGTATCAATAAAGAATACTACTCCTTTAATTTGAAAAAAATCAGAAATTTGACCATAGCTGTTCAGTGATCTAAAATTGGTTGTTTGATTGGATTTACACTGCCATTCAAGGGACTAATATTGAAAACGCAGCGGCACTCGCGTGTTATATCTACGAAAATAAGATCAGAGGAGTATGCAGGTCACTCAACTGGATATACCTCTGCTCGTGATGAATGTAGGCATTATCACAAATGTATGTGAAGAATTTTTAAGAGTACTGTAGTGCCTGGAGCCCTATAAACAGAATCTGAAACATGCCTAGTGATTTCGGTGTTTAACAACCGAACTTGGTTCAAAATCGGATGTTTATCTATCTCTCTGAGTTGGTGAATATTTGACTTCATGTTCATCGGCAGTCGCTGCGCGTCGGAAAGAAGACGAAAGTAAGATTGTCAGCCATTTTTCCCAGTCAACGCCAATTCTTGCATATGACTCCGTGGATTCATGATGATAAATAACTTGCACAGAGTAGCCTGTTTGTAAGAGAAGTATCTGCTTCGGCAGTTGTGAATGTTTTATACCTAGGCTTATTTTTTTTACTGATATGTTTTATTTTTAAGTTTTACTTCTTAAAATTTTTTAATAAATAAATGATTATTTTAATTGTTTTTATGGAATCAGTTTGATTTTTAAGTGGTAGTAGTGGACGCTGGTCGTCCCTCCTCCACCACCTTTGCACTGGTAACCCGGACGTGATTAATGCACACAACCTTTTGATCACATCCAGGTTACCAATGAAGAGGAGGCATGTGGCAGAAACTGGTTTTGATCTCGTGCATTCCGCGTGGAAGCTCAAGTTGTTATCCACCCGAGCAAAAGGTACCCATAACCTGGCTTTCAGTTGCCGAGGTGTAGCGTGCGCATAGGCAATATCGTACCACCACAGTACCACAAAAAAGGCATTCCCCTTGTATTCAGTTTTTCAGTCGTGAGTTTTGTTCCGAGGACGTAGTTTTATTTTTCTTTTAATCATTACTAGATACACATTTTCCCTTTCCACGTCTGTCGGGTCAACTCTACTGCCTACTCTGGCGAATAACGGGACTTTTCTGGGCTCACACCACATGCATAAGTGCTAGGAATTTTGCGATAAATGAAGCATTTTTCTTCAATAAACATTAAATTTGTCGACTAATAATTTGGATTTGTTTACGATGCCACCGAATTCTCTGGCTTTCTAGGGTCCTTTCAAAGGAGTAACTTCCGTGCACACGCTATGCTTTATTCTTCAAATCCTCGTCTCTCCCGATTGTCTGACGAAGATTGGAAGATTAAATAATTCTTGTTTGAATATTTTAAGTGGTATGAGCAAAATAACTCCAGTACACTATTTTCTATGAGAGATGAATTAATAAAATATATTTTTTACCAACTTATTTGCTAAGAAATGGAACATACATTGAGTCCCATAATTATTGGTACAAAATTTAAGGGGAGACAGGGCACATAGTGAGGAATCAGAATCACATAGCAATGTGGGGTCAAAAACGGCGTTTTCACTTACCTGTTAATAATCACTTTGGGAAAAGTATTGAAGGTTAAATCAAATTTTTAATATTTCATAAACAATCATCTTGTCCCCAAAAATTTCATCCGTGAAATGAAATGGAATTTTCAAACTATCCATTTTAGTCACGTGTTTTTTGTGAAAGATATATTAGTTTTTGATAAACAGTGGTCGGCAAATTCATTACTTCGGCACTTGTACCAAAGTAATCATTAACAGCTATATGAAGACGACGTTTCCGGCCCCATATTGCTATGCATTTCTTATTCCTTATTATGTATCCCACCTCCCCTTAAGTTTTGTATCAATAATTTTGGAGCATCCTGGATTTCAAAACAACTATGTTAGACAGCATTTGGAAATTAATGCGTGTCGCAAGATTCATCTTTTACATTTTTAAATACTACTATGTTCTTTTAAATATATCATTTGCCACTGATTTCTTGAAAGGAATATATACAGCTAATTGCTAACAGAATAGATAAATATCATTCACTACAACAATCAAGTGTGAAAATCTCAATACGAGTATTTTGTCTGAAAAAAAAAAAAAAAAAAAAAAAAATCTAACTCGTTTCGAAAAACTTAAAATAAATCACGTCCTTTTGCTTTAGCGGCTGCCTGCTCCCGAATTTATGACTGGATGATAAGATATGGTTCAGCGATAGAAGCCTTTTTAGTTTACTGTAACATTTATTATCTCATACAGTAATATCCTGCTTTTTCCGGAAGCTAAAAGTGTATTTTTCTTTCCTTTGTACACTCTTTAGAAATGTTTCCTATTACAAAAGAGAGTAAAGAGTTTAATTATATTTTCTCTTATGTTCCGCGGAATAGATTAATTATGAGATCTCCGTTTTCATTATAATGATATATGTTAGCGTTTTAAATGCAACAGTTCTGAAGTATTTAGTGAGATGTTTGATGAGAGAATTTATCTTGAATTTTTAACTGCCTTTGAACTAAGATAGGCCATTCAATTTTGTTCATTAATCAAATGTATAAAAATGGTTATGCGCAGAGGTTTCATTTAAATACAAGATAATAGAATGAAGTATGAATATTGCTTTATTTCTATATATTTGATTCTGCCTATACGCATATTACATAATAATCATTTATCTGTAAATGCTTCATTATTATGGGTGCTGAATGCCATATGTTTTTTTGTTTTGCTTCGTTTTTTGTTTTTCATTACTATATGCAAATCATATATTTTTTTAAATTCTGGTGATTTCGTGACGGCGATTTTATAAAAGGCAAATTTCTACTCTAAATACGAGGCCTGCCTTTAAAATAAAGGGATCTAACACCAAAAAACATTATCCTAAACAAATTATATACAAATCTTGTTTGTTTCCTTTAAAGTATTTTCCACTGTCTTACAAAAATCAACTCGTTTTTATTTTTCATTGGTGTAAAGCGTGCTCAAGTTTATTTTCTATATTTTTTAATAGCATGTTGCACGTTTTTTTTTTCAACAAGCTCCAAAGACTCAAAACAGGACTCCTTTTAGCCAAGATTTTATTTCTGAGAAAATCGCAGAGAGCAGAATCTGGAGAATCTGAGGATATTCTATTGTTCAAACTGATTTTTTTATGCAGTTCAGTTATATTGTGTTATGAATATCAATAGTAAATTTCTAGTATGAGAAAAAAATTTCAACATTCTGATGTCAAACCGATATTACAAATCCCTATCATTTTGCTTAACATATACAAAATAATGTTTCGGAAACTTCCGTTCTGTATGAAGTTATGGAATACTTATTTATCATTTACAGTTCCTGTAAATGATAAATAAATATTGATTCAAATGCCGATTTTGAATCAGTAGTATGAAATACTACTTAAAGAAGCATTGTTATTGAAAGAAATGATTACTTTTGCTGAATGCTTTCATAAAGGGTTATAAATCTTGAGCGAAAAAGTTAAAATTTGTATTTTAACGCAGTCAATTATTCTACTACAGTATTTATAAATCAGAAGCTTAAAATAAATCCGTTTTTCTGATTTAACAGCTATATATCTTTGATTTGATATCAATTTAATAAGATACAGCTTATCAGTATGAATACGTTTTGATCACCGTTACTTGTATTACTCCATAAATTGATAGGTATTTTTTTCCCAGACCATGTGCTCGAAAAACAAATTACTTGACTAAATATTTTCACCGAATTTCCTCTTCCATAAAAGTATTTTTATGACAATGACTCCAGTATTGTAAGGTACCCTAACACGTTCTAAGCACGTTCTTCCCAAAATATGTTTTTGAAAATATTGTTGTTATTGATTTGCTTTTAGAAAACTTTAAAAATCTACCTTTAAAATTTAAAATAAAATCATACATGCTGATTCTAAACGGTCATCCAAAAACAAATTTTACGGTATATCTGTATTAAAACAGTATGTGGGTTAGTGAAATAATTGTTAGTTTTCTTGAATATATATGTTTTAATCGATAATTTTGGTGTATTTTTAGAAACAGTAGTTTTAGGTTTAAAAGGGAAAAATTCATTTGAACGGTTAGGATTTAATAATGTTAATCACTTAAATAATGTTTTAGATGGGAACAAAACGGAATAAATTAATCAAAAATCGAATTGGTAAAATCGTTTTCATTATTTCATTGTTTCTTAATGTATTTTTAGTCATGAAAACCGAAGTAATCGGATTAAGTTATTTGATTTAATGAGAAAGAGCCACTAATTTATAGGAAATTCTAAGATTAAAACTGAAAAAGCCAATGGTTAATTTCTCGGTTATAGCTATCAGAATATAGACAGTAAAAAGTATTGTCACCGTCCGTGAATTTATAAGCTTTGATGCATAATTCTGAAACATTTTTTTAATGAAAAGTCTATTATTTCAACAAACAGCATATCAAATTTTACAGCATTTGACATGTCTTACATTATTTGTATTATTTATTCTGATGCTTTCTATTTATTACTATTCATTATCAAAGGAATATATTCAAGAATTATAATAGCATATATAAATTAGGAAAAGGTTTGTTGTCAGTACATACAGCATGTTTTGCTCTTTTTGAGAGTGTTATAATGAAATGTCACTATGTATAGACTACATTTCCGTCATTAAGAGAGAAACGACTGATCGTAATCATCTTCAAATTTTAATTAGCAGTCGTCTCGCAGTTTCACAATACTTGGTCGAGCAACTGCCAGGATAATAAACCATAGTATAGATTCTAATTAGCGAAATCTGTCTAATAAATATTTGAAATTATAATGATCCCCCGTAATCGCAAAGTATAGAATAACAGTATATAAAAGTAACAGTGAAATTTCCAGCAAAGATACAAAAACTAACATATTTTTGAAAAGTTTTTATTTTTTTTATAAGCATAATATACAATATTTTAATTATAAGAATAATAAGCATTATGAGCGTAATATACAGGGTGTTCGTGATTAAATTTTTCCTTTTCCCTGCAGTTTATAGAGAAAGTACCGCTCAGAATGCTGTCAAGATTGTAGAACACCTTAATGAGACGATGGGAGAAAAAAATAGTTGAAGAAATCACCAACAGGTGGCGTTTTACAATGTTTGAATTGCCGATATGAATATTCTCTCACTGCGAGGAGGTATAAAACATCTGCGTCACAATTTCTTCATTGTTTTCTAAGCCTTTTCGAAGGGATATTTGTTTGTTTTATTCGCACTAGAATGTTGTCGAATGCCACTTGAGTTTTTCAACTAATTTTTTCCAAAAAATTGTCTCTCCCGCCGTCTTATTAAGGTTTTCTGCAAAGTTGAAAAACATTCCGACCGGTTTTTTTCGTTGTACATCGCTCTGAATAGGGGGAACTTTTAAATTATTAACACCCTTTGTATTAAGTGTAAAGTAATAGAATAACTTTCTTTTAACGTAAAGTACTTATCAGTACTACCATTTCGGTTTGCTACAAAATGTCAACATTTCTCTGATTGCCCCCCACCAAAAAAAAAAAAAAAAAAAAAAAAAAAAGTCCACCATCGATGTGTAGAAGGTTAGAACTCGAACATCTAGCTGACTTCCGGAATACGATTAACCACTTTTTTGGAAACAGTAACTTGTGTCTCAGAATATGAACAAATTTGACAGCGTGACGTTTGTATTGCTTATCATTTTGAAAAAATGGTTTTAAAATATTCTGTTTTCAAAAAGTAGAATAGGGTAGACGGCTGAAGTCTGGAGGGAAGATTTTGGGCCTGTCTCACGAACATCGATCTAAGGGTCTGGAGTTTTGGACGGTTTTCTTCCGATGTAACGTGAATACGCGTTGGAAATCCCTACAAAGTCGTCCAAAACGCCCCTCCTTAGGCAGACAGTCCTCGAGTAGCTTTGTCTTAATACACAATACACCAATACAAATAGCTGGTAGATAATCAACATTACCAATTGTGATAGAATGGCTTATTAGCCACTTCAATTGCAAGATAATGAAGAATTCATTTCTTTTATGGATTATACAGTTTTACTACAGCTGAAAAGCAGGAAACATTGAGCAGTTAAAACAGGCATGTGGTGGAGTGAAACTAATTACTATGACACTGTAATTTTCTTTGTCAACAGTAAGATTTCTGATAGATGACAAAAAATTCAGATTATTTTTTCATGAACAGACGACAACTATTTCTATAACTGATTAAAATCACTATAATCACTATAAATTACCGACAGTACCCCTATTAAATTCTTTATACCTTGAAAAATTCAAATGAAAAAAAAATCGTAATAGGGAATACATGAATTTAATATATATTAATAAACTTTAGTTTCTGTATATAGTAAGTGAATTTTAAGGTATTCATTTTTGCATAATTTCTGATATTTTCTGTTACCTTTATATGTGAAAAAAAAATATCACGATATATTCGTTTTTCATTTCTTTTTTCAAAATTCAATACATGAACAAATAGTAATAGCTACATCTATTTAAGCTTCTAAAGTCTAATTCTTCTTCAAGCGTTATAATTATTTTTTCAAAATATTCATTTTACAATTCAGTGCATCAAGCTTTATAATCAATAATCTTTTATGAAGCAAAAGTTTCACTTGTAAGTGAAACTTTTTTTAAAGCAAAACACCAGCTGTCATCCTGCTCAGATGCGAATGGCTGGAAAATTTTTGCATTTTTTGATTGGATGACAATACTGAACAGTTATAGTTTTTAAATTAAACAGCGTTTTCAAAGAAATAATTAGAAGCGACATAGTGGTTATTATTAACAAAAAATAAAGCGCCATAATGAATGAAGTAGTCCAAACTTTTTTTACTAAAGAAGCGAGACGATTTTTGAAGAATCAAAAGGGTTTTGTTTTAATTTAATTTCTGAAATAACCAATATATTGTGCTATGCAAAGCTAGGAGAAATTTTTAAAATAAATATAGTTTCTTTCAACCGCTTCAATGAACAATAATCCATTCTATTTTAATATTTTGAAGTTTACAGACATGGTTTCGGTAATATATAATCACATAAGAAAAATGTAATTATTTAACGTAAATACAAGGATTTGAAAAATGAGTACATTTAATTGCTTTTCATGAGCAAAAAAAAAAAAAGCAATAGAAAAAATATGTGAAATATGCATACTTTTTATTTATGTCTTAAAATAAATTAAAGGCTATTTTATTTTCAGAACTTATCGGACAGAATGTTTCGGATTCTTAACCCCATATTTGAAAAACACTTTTTAGAGAAATTCATCAGTTTTCTTTTTCATTTAATTTTAATTTGTATTTCTCTATAAAAGGGAGAGTATTTTAGTTCAATGAGCCATAATGGGTTTTGTAGGTTTTTGTTGCCCGAACCAGGCTCGAGCGGTATAATTTTTATATTAAAAAACGGACTCTCAAAGTTTTGACAATCTAAAACATAATAAAAAATAAACATCATTTTTATAATTTTTTCGAATAGAAGTACCTTTTCAATAAAAAAAATATATAAAATTAATTTAAAGAATTATAAAATTAAGATACTTATGAATAATATTGTCTGTTGCAGTACAAAAGTTCATCCATTTTAAATTGAAAAAAAAAATATTCTACCTTTCATGCAGGTAGAAAGTTTAGAGTTCTAACCTTTCTGTCCATTTGGGAGAGTTTTGTTGACATAATATACACTGCTGGCCATCGTAAATGCAACACCCTGAAGGAAGCATGCAAATAATATGAAATTTACAACATGCATTAGCTGAGGTGAGATATGCAAATGATTAGAATTTCAGCGCAGACGCACATCAAGCGCGCCTGTGGCGCCACCTCAAAGCGCTATTTAAGGCTTGGAGATTTCGACGGTTTCAAGTACAGCAATTGTGTTTTTCCTGCTTTTTTTTCAAAAAAACGATAAATTATGCCTCGTAGGAAACAACGATCATCTTTTGATCAAGTATCCGAGTTTGACAGAGGAAGGATAGTGGCATACCGAGATTGTGGGTTATCTTTCAGGGAAATCGGTCGTCGTATTGGACGAAACCAAACAACTGTGATGCGGATATGTGATCGTTGGGTGCAGGAGGGTACGACGGACAGACGTGATCGACCGCATCGACCTCAGTGCACCACGTCACGTGATGACAGGCAGATTGTACGCATGGCAGTGACGGACCGCTCAGTCACATCACGAACCATATCACAGCAGATTCAGTCTGTAACGCATCATCCAGTGTCTGCGCGTACCATTCGACGTCGTTTACAGCAGAATGGTCTGTCCGCAAGACGTCCGTTGCTTTGTCTACCTCTGACGCGGAACCACAGACGTCTCCGCCGCCAATGGTGCGATAAAGAAGGATGTGGACGACAGAATGGAATGAAATTCTCTTTACTGACGAGTCACGCTTCTGTATGCAACACCACGACGGTCGGATTCGAGTCTGGAGACACCGTGGAGAGAGGATGCTGAACAGCTGCATTATGCACCGTCACACTGGTCCTGCACCGGGTATTATGGTATGGGGCGGTATCGGATATCTCTCTCGCACTCCTCTAGTACGCATTGCCGGTACTTTAACCAGCCAGCGCTACATCTCCGAGGTGTTGGAGCCAGTTGTCCTTTCTTACCTTCAGGGCTTGCCAACAGCCATATTTCAGCAGGATAATGCACGGCCACACGTGGCACGCATTGTCCAAGGGTTCTTCGTCAATCACCAGATTGAATTGCTTCCCTGGCCGGCGCGCTCTCCGGATCTTTCGCCGATAGAAAACATGTGGTCCATGGTTGCTCAACGACTGACCCAGAGTTCATCCCCAGCTGTCACACCAGATCAACTTTGGCAACGTGTGGAAGCTGCTTGGTCTGCTGTACCCCAAGAACACATTCAAAGTCTCTTTGAATCAATGCCGAGGCGTGTGGCAGCTGTGATCTCCAACAACGGCGGCTACTCTGGGTACTGATTTTGGCAGGAACCACGCTTCATAGAATGCTGTAAATTTAATCATTTGTTACTTGGTCAACATGTTATCTACACAATAAATTTTGTTGTGATATCTCTTGTTTTTCTTGGTGTTGCAATTTGGGTGGCCAGCAGTGTATTTCAGAATATCAAAGGAAGTACAGGCGTCAAAAATGGCAATTCTCATACAACCTGAAAAGCCCTAACTGCCCTTTATTAAGTTTATTTTGCACCCACTGTGTAATTTAGGCATTGCGGGGTATGGAGGAGAGATTTGTCGACGCCGTAAATTTTTGAAAAATGGCATTTCTCAAACAATGTGCACCGTCCTGATTGCAATTGGATGCAGAGTTACCGACTTCTCCAGGCAAAAATTAGCCACTTTTTGAAAACAGAATATTTTAAAACCATTTTTTTCGAAATGATAAGCAATGCAAACGTCACTGTCCCTTTATCCGCTCGACCATGTTGGTGGGTCACTTACTGGATGCCCCATAGTAAAATTACA
>JAWZYV010001386.1:0-18091 GCA_038373885.1 Cheiracanthium punctorium | reverse complement strand
ATCGTTGAAGGTTTCTGGAAAATGTGTGGAAAACTGGAAAATGTGTCATGGTAATAATCTCGCATAAAATGACTAAATTGTATAAAAGCTTTCATGTTACGATACCAGAAAATGCTGCAGGTTGTTTAAAAGATAAAATTTTATTTAAAACTGAGACTCTATTTTATAATTAGAATAAACATAAGTTTTAAAAATATATCATTCTATATAAAGTTTAATAATTAAAAATGCATAATGTCCTTTTTTTAAACTTTCACTGAGCACATAATTTAAAACTTCACAAACTTTAAATGCATATACTGTTATTAATCTGTAACTAAATTTTAAAATATTATGTTGAGGTATTTCCCTAAAATACGATTTTTTTGATATACGAGGCATCATTCAGTCATTTTTTTGATTTTAGATACGAATCGGAATTCCGAATACGAGATATCTAAAAGTGCGGAGTTAAAGTATTTTTAAAAAGTGAGGAGTAAGGAAAGTTTAATACAGCATGGTTCTGAGAATATATGCTGGAATTTCCTTTTTCACAGTATATACGTATATGAAACACTGTGGAAGAGGAGAAGAAGAGCTCTTGACGTTTCAAATATTTTTATTTCGTTCTTATATCATTGTCAGTTTACAGGAGAGATGTGGGAGGGGGCGAAGCCCGATGTCTTGCAAAATTCTTATGAGTTTCTTAATACAGATGGCAGTAATGGATAAAATGGCGTATTTTTTTCTCCGATTCACCGCATATATTCTTCCGAATTACGTGGCACACAAGGCGTTTACAAAGAACGCGATTTGGGATTTCAGTGACATCAGTAAGTCGTGAATTTGCACCATATGGGTAAGGCTTCAGGATGTATATCGAAGAAAAAACTCTGTTTTTAGTCTTGGTACACAAATTGAAATAAACTAATAGCACCATGGTCTCCAAAAAATTCCAGCTGGTTTTCCATAAGCTGCTTTACACACTGCAATAAGCGAAAAAGCTGTGGCTTTTATGAAATTTTCAGAAAAAATTCTTAAACATGGATCTGAGCTGCAAGATTTTTTGAAGAGTGACACGTTTTGCGAAAATTTCCGATTTTTAAGAATTTTTTCTAAAAGTTTTGAAACTGATACAGATTTATCGTTTATAGTAGTATGTAGTACAGTTTGTAAAGAGGCAGTTTCAAAATTTTGATGTGCCTGGCGTAATTAGTTTATTTGTACTTATGTACCAAAATCACATGATTTTTTCGAACAACACCGTTAAGGAGATAAACAAGTTTTTCGGTCGTCAAAAAAACGTGCGGGAAATCTGGTACGAGAAAAAATAATTATTATCCTGGCAAAAACGTCTTGAAACAAATACCAAATTTAATAATTAAAGAAATGCATTTTAGAATGCATACATGGTTTTTGAAAATGATTACTTGGAAAGCATTAACTTCATTCGTCATAACTTAATTTTATACATAGAACTCATTACATATGTATTTTAAATTTTGTATCCATAAAATATTTTTTTCCACAAATGAATTGCAAATTCCGAAAAGGGCTCCTGAAAATTAAAATTTTACAGGTGACACAGAAAACTGATTTTCCGTTAAATCTTTTCACTGATTGAATCCTTTTTTTATATCGTCATCGAAAACTATGTTGTATTTTGCCTTGCTATAATAACAAGGCAAAATAGTATCCTTAAAGGAAAATTTGAGGGAGAAAAAGATTACAGTTTTCTGAGATGAGTCCTCGAAATTTATGTGAAAATTTGGCTGATTTTAGTAGTAAAACGGCATTGATTTACAGCGCGCGTTTTTTAAAAGAGCAATAAAAGGAATTTTTTTTTAAATATTTCACTGTATTGTTAATCATTGATTTTATATTGGGATCAGTGTCTAACCGCTCCAACAGATCGGCTTTCCTGATAGCTCTGTCGTCCTCTACTGAAGTTAAAGTTATTTGCCCAAGGCTTCATGTATTCTGCAGCACTAGTTGTTTTATTCGGACCTTCGTGTACTCCAATCTTTTCTACACCGTAGCGGTCGTTTGTTTTGATAGCCGATACTCTGTAAGGTGCGTGATAATTTTCTTTTAGCTTTAAGCCTGAACCAAATTGTGTTCATTGGATTGCGAATCAACTACCTTATACTTTTTTGGTTCCTGTCTAGACTTGTTTCCTATTAAATTGATTCCTATTTTCCTCTTGAATTTCCATAACACATTTTCCCTCTCTTCTTCTCTCATATAGTCACGTTTTTTCAACATGTAGTTCATATATTCCAATGTCTCCTTAATTCTCAAATCACCCATATCTTTTATTCTGACTAATACTGGTCATTGAAAAAGAGTGAATTTCGCACTTCTTTTTGTAGAACTATTGATAATTCTCTGTACATCAACTTCGTATTTGTACCACGTCGAACTGTCTTCCTTAGAGAGTTTTGACAGAACTGAAGATGGCACGAATTCTTTCAACCTGCCCGCCCCTTCTAGGCAATCCGGAAGTTATCTTTATGTGTTCAGTACCTTGCCCTGCAGAATATTTTTTCAAAATATTATGAGGTGAATGCAGGCCCCTTGTCTGATATGATTCTTGATTGCCAAACACTACTTGCTATAACTTTAGCTTGTCTATGACTTCTTCAGCTACCGTAGACTTAACAGGATAAAACCACGTAAACTTCGTCAAAGCATCTGTTACTGTAAAATATATTGGTATCTTTCGTCTATAGATGGCAGTGGGACAGTGTGATTAATATGGTTGGTGCTTAAATGCAAGTTTTCTTTTGGAATTGGATTCAAAAATCCTTCGGCTTTACCACGTTTTCTATCGTGTAAAATACAGTCAATACAGTTTGCTATTACCATTTCGACTTGTTTTCTCAATTTTGGTATGTAGAACTCTTGCTTTACTAACTCTTTTGTTTGGGAGACAGCAAAGTGAACTCTGCTATGCATCTTCCTGATGATTTCGTTTCATATTTTTCAGGTGCTACTAGTAACTCTCTTCTATTTTTTCACTTGTACAACATAGTATTTTTATAGAAGTGATCGTTTTCTTCTCCCTTCTCAACTTAGGTTTCACTGTTTTTAAATATTCATCTTACTCTTGTGAAAGGATGATTCTGGTTGTTACTTCATCCAAAGATCTAGTGACGATCAGAACAAGCATTGTTTCTACTCAGTGCATCGATGTGTTCCTTTCGATCTGCTATTCTGTGCTCGATTTCATAATCAAAGACTTGTAGAAATAAAGCCTATCTAGCAACTCTTGCTGTTAAGTCTTTTTTTTTAAATTTTCTGAAATGCCTCGCATTCAGTAACGCCCTAGAATTATGAAATTAACGGATAGTTTCTGTGTTTTTTTAAGACTTCAATTATTGCGAGTATATCTATTCATAACTACAATACTTTTCTTGATGTGGAATTGTCCTCTTTTTAGTGTATTGTAGAGAAGGAAATTTCCCATCATCTCTTTTCTGTAGTAATACGGCACCAAAACCGTGCTTGTTGCGTCAGTGTGCAATTCTAACATAGATCCTAGTTCAAAGAAATGTGATTATGGCTTTTGAGACAAAATTTCTTTCAATTTATTAAATGATTCTTTTAGCTCTGTTCTAAATGTAAACGTGGAGCCTTCCGCAGTAGATAACTCAATGACCTGGCTATCTGAGCATATTGGGGAATAAACTTATATCCACTCAACCCTAAAAATGACTGTACTTGCGTAGTTGTTTAGGCTGAGAAAACCTTTGAACGGCCAATAACTTATTGGGTGATGGTACATCGTTACGTCTTTAACGACATATCCGAAAAATCTATCTTTTCAAGAATTGGCACTTTTTAAAATTAATGTCTGACCTTTATTCAGAAGCAACAGTCAGCACACGTTTTAATTTTGTAAATCCTTCTTCTTCTTCTTGGGATGGAATGATTATATCATCCAGGTAAATAACAAAAGAATTATCGCGCAATAACTTCTTGAAACTCTGTTTATGTATTGTTGACAGTGACTTGACGATGTGCTTAACCCAAAAGCATATTTTAAAAATTCATCTTCTCCATTGTGTGTAACAAACGCTGTATATTTTCTGCTCTTCTCTTCTGTTTCAACGCGAAAAATTCCGCTTTTCAGTTCTAAAGTTGTAAAAACTTTCTCCAAAAGATCTAATACGTCCGCAATTAATGGCAAGGGACACGATCTTAATGATCTTACAATTTAACTTTCGGTGATCTATGCACAACCTATAAGAGTTGTCTTTTTTCTTACATAACATCACAAATGCAGAAAAATCAGAATAACTAGGTCTAATTATCCCGTCTATTAACCATCGATGAATTTGATCTTCTATTATTTTGTGTTCTTTTAAAGGGAATGATAGTGGGCGCTTGTTCACTGATATAGCATCAGTTAAAATTATGCTCATCTTTATTTCAGTAGTTTATGTTTTTCTTGGTTTGCAATCTGTGATCAACATCGTGATCTCTTCTTTATAATTTAACTTTATCAGATGACTCAAATCTATTTCTTCTGGATTAATAAAAAAGTTACTATCTGGCAAACCTTCATTTTCAGATTCTTTCAGCGTGTTTATAGGGAAGAGTTGCTTTTCATTTAAAACCTTGTTTTCATACAAGTATTTTCAGTTGATTTCATTTTGATACGCGAATATTGATGCTTCAGCCATTCATTTATTTCAAAAACATTTTTATTTTCAGTATTCTTAATTCTCGACTATTCTTTATATACAGTTACAAACTTCTTCACTACTTCAATATAACAGATCCAAGCATTTTCAAGCTTGCCTGATAAAATCCATTACCATCAATAGATTAATTTGCTGATCGCATCCACTCTTAAAACAATTTCATGGACGATATCTTTTATAATATAAACATTGGCACAAATTTTAATACTATCAATGCACAATTCAGTTGGAAGGTAAACTAATGGTTGTACTACGTTTTTGGCGATACCTTATATAGTTTCGTAGATCCAACTCATATAGGTTTCATTTTTCACGAGGTTCGATTCTTTTCCAGTATCAATAAACATCTTGCATTCTTGTCGTTAACTCTAATATTCCTTTCATCCTATTGGAATTTAGGATATACTTATTGAATTTTGCTTCTTTCTTGATATGTGAAGCGGATACTTGATTAAAATTTTTCTTTTGTCGAGAATCATATTTGGAAACTTGACAATCATTCTTTCTATTTAAACACTGAGATGCTACATGGCCATAGAGATTGCAGGCGGAGCACTTAATTTTTTATCTGTCCCTTTTTTCAATTCCTACTATTAGGTTACACCCAGCAAACACACAGCTGCTGGCGGAGTACCTTTCCAGTGTCTTTCTGCCTTTACGTTCAGCACCGGCCCAGCACTGCAAAATAGTAACTGAATCGTACCAAAAGTGGTCGCCCGAGAAGTACCTTGCCAGAAGCCCAGGAAGGCTTCTTTTTTTGAAATGTGTGCAATAGTGTTATCAAAGTAATTTGTAGAATCTATGTTGTATCATAAACTAACAGGGTTTCAACATTGAAGAATATGCTATTCTTATATTGCTCCAAACGACGAAACCAAATTAGTTGTCTCTAACAACTTAACATTAACCAAAGCAATTAAACTTTTCGAAAGTTCAATGAGAAACCGGGAAAAAATGTCGTGTATCCTAAAAAGTGTACTTGATTCGTAATTAATCAATTATAAGTCTCTCGTTGCTCAACGTCTGCGACCGAAATTACAGACAAAAAAAGAGAATGGTTGCTGCACTCGAAAATGCGCCAAACTCGCCAATTTTCAAAACATCTAACTAGAGCGGTCCCCCCCCCCTGCACCATATTAACTTGTGAAGATGTGGTATATCAGTGGAAGAGGCATGGAGCACTGTGAACGATGCTGGAATGTAAAAATAACACAATACCAAACATTTATACTTTTAATTCATTTTAATTTATTCTTTATATTTATATATATCGCTAATTACAATAATTTTACTAAAAAATAATATCAATCCCTTATCGGAATAGAGTGAACAATATTTTTTGTTATCCCATCTTTAGCTAACACAAACAAACTGCATGGTTTGCCCACTCGAGAGCATGTCACGAATAATTGTCCGTGTGAAAAACATGGTGTGCTCAAATCTAAGCCACAAACAAACATAGTTTGGCCTTGAGACTTATTGATAGTCATTCCATAAAAAATTTTGTCCAAAACAAATAATAATAAAAGGATGAAAATCAGAAACATTTTCAGATTTTAAATACGCACTATAGTGCTATATATTGTTGCGGAATTACTCTGCTACTCCTGGGGTTCGTCGTTCTAAAGTGCAGTTGGTGTAAAAAGTTCAAGTAAAAAGTCACTTGTCAGGATGGAACACAAACTTTATTTCTTCTAGAACTTCGTAGAACAATCAGCTGCACACAATTCACAAGCACAATCTAGCAGTAACGTGCTTTTAACAATCCGCTTGGATCAGAAGCTCTCACAAATGCTGTATTTCTCACACAAAATAAGTCACTTTTACAGGCTAAAATTCCGTGGAAATATTCAAGGGATATAGTACACTATCCCTTAAGACACAGCAATGAAGAATTTACACACAGCACTTTAAAAACAGCTTCACAAAGCAAGCTAAAACACAGCTTCTATAGCACTATCAGTTCACACAAAACAAGCGTACTGAGAGCTCTTCACACATTGAATGTTCAACTCGCAACTGACTCTTCGGGGCGATGCACGCTTCTATAAATAGCCGACGCAGGAGGTACAAGAGGTTTCCAGAAATGTCAATTTCTCGAGGGTTCTACATAAAGCGTGAATTTTGATTACGTCATAGAAGAGAAATGTTAGGTTATTATGCGTTTTTAATGCAGGAAAAACAACTTCCAGGCCCCATTGGGAAAATCGCGCCAAATGACCAAAAAGTCACCAAGCTTGGCGACTTTTGGCGAAATATCGCCAAATTTGGCGCCAAAAATAAGTCCTCAAAAGTGCAGAGATCTAAGCTCTAGGACTAATATTTCTCGAGTTTTCTAGAAATCCCATATATTTGAATGGGAAACCGAAACCTCCGTATCTCCGGTTCTAATTGGCCGTTTTTGATGCAACAAAAAGCAAAATTTATCTATTTGAAGCGTAGAATACGAATTTTAAACCATTTTAAGCCCCAGAGCAGCGGGTTGCCCCGAAAATTCGTAACAATATTAAAATCGTATCATAATTTATGCGTCGTCCCTATATTTCTTCCATATTCCATTAAGTTGGAAAGTACATCATTATTCATGACTGTGCTGTATTTTTCTTTCTTGTATCGTAAAACCCATCTTTGGAATCGAAATCTATCTTAAAATCGCCTACTAAAACCATTTTACAATATTCGCCAAGTATATTACATTTACACTTCATCGTTCTATATATTGTTTCGAATACGCATCATAATCCGTGCGTGTACCATGTTTGTCTTTCTTGGGTTGATTCCTACTTTAACGCCTCGACTCTCGCCAAGGTGTCGATCATTAAACATAAGCAGTTACAATGACAATTTTTTGCATTTATGTGGCAGTCGTAATGAATTAAAATGGCGATTTGGAACAACATGAAAGTACAGCATGCCGTTACATTTTTATTTATTTTGGATTGCCAATTAATGTAGTTGTAATAATTATGTGTCTTCAAATTCCTTAACTGGTGCGTTTATCGCTAATTTGTTTACTTTAGATTTCATCTAGTTCTTTTGGGAGCACTGAAACGGTACTTACGTATTATCCCGGCAGTCACTTCCTCCAACATACTTTTTCGTCAAATTTGCTGGCAAACTGTTGCCAATCGTATTCCAAATCATCAACAATTTCATGTGCCCGGCATTTATCTTGGTGAAAAATTGCTTGTCTTGGCGGACCGCCGGGATAATACGTAAGTACCGTTGAAACTTGTGCATAACTCCCAGAGACCCATGACTGCAAAGCTCGCCAAAGTACGGGAATTTTTTAGGTTGGCGAGAGTGGGGGCGCTAAAATAGGAATCAACTCTTTTTTGTACCATAAAACATATCTTTGGAATCGAAATCTATCTTAAAATCGCCACCTGAAACTGTTTAGAATTTCCTCCAGGCATGTTCTTCCTGTAGGCATATTCCAACTATACCACAAAGGCATTTTAAATACTGTTTGGAATGGACATCATAATCCATGAGTGTACCGTTTTTTCCTTTCTTGTTCCACAGAGCACATCTTCGGAATAGAAATCTATATTAAAATCGCCTAATAAAACTCTTTTACAATATACGCCAGGCGTT
The DNA here is from genome assembly GCA_038373885.1 of Cheiracanthium punctorium. Lineage (NCBI taxonomy): Eukaryota > Metazoa > Arthropoda > Arachnida > Araneae > Cheiracanthiidae > Cheiracanthium > Cheiracanthium punctorium. The sequence continues at coordinate 9,806 of JAWZYV010001386.1, read as the reverse complement.
TTCTAACTATACGCGAAATATATTTATGTAACAATCGTAAAATGACGTCAAAGCAACGTCATCCTTTTCAGTTAAAAATCCATCCAACTAACTCCATGGCGCTTATTGTTGGTATTCTAAAGTTTTAGTGAAAAAGGTTTGTAAAGAAAATATTGTAAGATGATTTTGTAATGGTTGTGAATAATAAAATGATGTTTACAGCTATATTTATAATAAATTGTCGCGTTTTGGCACCACATTCAGATTTTAAATACGCACTATAGTGCTATATATTAAAATCGTATCATAATTTATGCGTCGTCCCTATTTTTCGTCCTTATTCCATTAAGTTGGAAAGTGTTATCATTATTCATGACTGTGCTGTATTTTTCTTTCTTATTTCATAAAACCCATCTTTGGAATCGAAATCTATCTTAAAATCGCCTACTGAAACTGTTTTACAATCTTCGCCAGGCATATTCTTCCTGTAGGCATATTCCAACTATTAACTCCAACGACACCTAAGATTTTTTAAAAATTGGACGCCTATGTTTTAAGTTGAGTGACCACCTATCATGACACCCAATTTCGTATCATTCGCTTCAGTCGTTTTTACGTGATGCTTGAACACAAATTTACGCAGTTTGAAACGATTTTCGCAAAATCTCAAAATCCAATCAAGATTTTTTTTAAATTCCACGCCTATGTTTTAAGTTGAGTGACAACCTATCATGACACCCAATTTCATATCATTCGCTTCAGCCGTTTTTGCGAGATGCTTAAACAGAAAAAGCTTCACGGACAGAATGACAGAATGACAGAACGACAGAACGACAGAAATACAGACAGACAAACTTTTTTTTGAGGGTCGCATCGGATTCCCGGGTGCTTAAAACGGATAGAAATCGCAAAATTTTTTAATTCCAAGAAATGTACAGACAAAAGTCTAATTTTATTTATATAGATATGTAAACAAAAGAGTCTGAATATTGTATAATGAATACTGAAGTGTGAAGGTCCCGGTTTCGGGTCAATTTGCGGAGCTGTCGATCTAATGGTCTGGAGTTTTGGTCAGTTTTCTCCAGATGTAACGTGAATACCCATTAGAACCCCTTAAAAAGTCCTCCGACTAAGGTCCTAGGATAGTATTCTTCACTGCATCTTTTCAATAATGAGAGCGAAAAGGTTAAGCATGGAAACGCCGTTAAATGCTCATATGCATATAGAATATTATTATGAACTCATTTAAACAAAAATTATATAAACAGTATGCACGTTTCGGATGATACAAAAGGTCGACCCTCCTTCACCACGTTCCTGAAAAGAAGGGTGGACCCTTTGTACCACCCGAAACGTGCCTACTATTCTTCCGTGAAACTTAGGTAATGCGAATTTTTTGTCGATTCCTAGAATTTTTTTATTTATCACTTTTTTCTGCGAGAATATATATTGTTCGGAATTTTTAGGTATTTCGAATTTTTTCTCTGCTCCTTTCTGTGTATTATTATGCCATACTATGTTATCTATTTTTCCACTGAAAAAAAGGCAACTCACAACTTAAAAGTTTATTAGATCTATTTTATACCCCTTGGAGTACGAGTTTGCCGCAATTTTGTAAAATTTCCCAGGAGCGACCCTAAGGTATGTGGCGCCCCCTTGCAAAAGTAAAAAAGGCTCTCCTTTTATACATTTTACACGTTTTGAGCTCGATATTGCGCCCCTTCGAAGACAGCTCCCCGATGCGATGCTTACTTTACCGTGTCGGGCCGCCCCTGAAATTTTCAATAAACTATTAAAAGATCCTTTGAAAAGAAACATATATAATGGCACTTATACATAGGGATGGACGCGAGACGAAAAATAAGCGTCTCGCGTCTCGCAAAATAGCCTAAAATCTTGTCTCGTCTCGCAAAAATCCCCATATCGTAATGTTAAAAATGTGTGTCTCGTCTCGCAAAAAAGCTGTAAATCTCTGTCTCGTCTCGCAAAAAAGTCGTCTCGCGTCCATCCCTACTTATACACACTTCTTATTGAAATAGACAAGCAATTTTTTATTTTCTGTCTTCAAACGCATAAAAAAATTTAATTTGTACTACGTATAAATAATCTGAATTAATGTAGCCAAATCCGCGATAACAGTTCGAAGCTTGTAAACTCCACGCGTGATAAGTTAGCTGACGACAGTAGAATTTTTTTGGCTACCCATCTTGTCTGTTTGGGTATATAGTTTTACATGTGAGGCCCCGCGGTAAATCAAACATTTAATTCAAGAGCAACGAAACAGCGTAAAGAAAATAAAATTCCTAAGTGAACCCATTGCGTACTTTCTATTTTGACTATTACATGATGGTAGATTTTAAAAGGGGCTTAACGTAGAGAAGTATTTTTTTTTCAGGAAAATTTTAACAAAATTGTGAAAAATTAATATAAATTATAAAAATTTTAAGAATATAAAATTCATATTCTGTACATAGGCACTCATATACAGGGTGGGGGTTTCACTGTGGATGTAGCGAACATTTTTATAACATACTGAACTCATTAGTTTTATTTTAGTTTTTAGTACTAAAATATTTGAAAGGACAGTATGAAATCTTCCCCTTACACCCCCCCTCCAAAAAAAAAACTTAACTGTGACCCTGCCTTTGGGCGTACGGAAAACACTTCTACACAGTATGAAAGTAAAATAATATTATTGAATTAAAATAACGAAATTTTATGCTAACACTACGAAATATATATAGGCCCATTGCCGCCAAATAGTGCTGGTCCGGTACATTTGAAGCAGTGCCACGCCGTTAACTTTTCTGCGTATGTCATAGCACATGACAGTTCACCGTTACTAGTTATGTACCGGCAAATATCCACTTTTCAGACACTGGTAATCCAGTGACTTCCAGACGATGGCAATCTACCTTGCTCCCGGTATACGGCACTTTGCCAGCACGACGGGTACCCGGCCGTCTTTTTGCAGCCAGTTGTGTGTTTGCTGGGCACTGTCTCTCTATATATCTTTTACAAATTTTCAATCATTAATAAAATACATTTTTATTCATCCACTGAAGTTCAAATACATTTTTTGAAACTTGTAGTGGATGACACTGGATGTTAATATAGTTTTAGTCCCAATCAACTGGATAATTTAACTACAGGACCGTCCAAAAGATTCTAAATACATTACGCTCTATGGTCCGAATTTCACTAAACTCGCATATCTTAAAAACTTTTAGACATATAATGTTGAAACTTTATCTCCAGGATTGTTGTAACATCTAGTTATGCACACGCCATTTCGGTTCCATTCGACAGGATAGTTTATCTAAAGGGCCTCCCAAAAGGTTTTAAATACATTATGCTCTATGGGCAGAAATTCATTAAAGTGTATTTTAGAGGTATTAGGCTATTCAAACGTCTCAGGAGTGATATATGCAGTTAAGGGTTACAAAATGAATTTTTCCATCGAAGAAAGTGCCTTTATCATTTATAGTGCTGCTACAGGAATACTCAAAATATTTCAATACTTCACGGTCAATGGCAGTTTTAGGAACAATCATCCATTTCAAGTACCATACTATACTAGCATATAGTTAGGTAATGGTCCGACCACGGCCACGTGCCTCCCTCAAGAATTACGCCAAAAGTCGTCAAGCTTGGCGACTTTTGTACGTGTGTATGTATTTAACTCTCAAATCTTAAAAACTATTAGTCGTAGAATGTTGAAATTTCATATATAACATTGTTGTAACATCTAATTGCGCATCTCGATTTTTGGTTCCAATCTACTGGAGAGTTTATTTACAGGACCACTTAAAAAGAATTTCAATACATTAATGTCTACGGACATCTTCAATATATTACATCTGTAGTCAGTCATTGCTTGGGCCACGCCCAAAATCGCTCCATTTGTCATCGACCTTGGCGAGTTTTGCCAAAATATCGCCAAATTTGGCGATAGTCAGTCATTGTTTTTTCCATGACCAAAATCTCGCCATTTGTCGTCTACCTTGGCGAGTTTTGCCGAAAAATGACCAAATTTGACGCCAAAAAGTATTTCGCATTTCGCATAATTCTAAAACTTTTAGCCGTAGAATGTTGAAATTTTGTACTTAGAGCTATTGTAACGCCTGTGCATCTCTCTTTTTTTATTTATTTATTTTTTTTTTCAATTCTTACTATTAGTTCACCCTCTCCCTACATATATTTATGCATCTTAGTCAAATTTTCAGTCGTTAATAAAATATTTTTTATTCACCCACTCAAATTCCAATAGTTTTTTCGAATTTTAATTCATTAATTAAATGTAATTAATTAAATTTAATAAAAAGTAACTAAAATAAAAGTTTCCTCTGTTCACCTAAGTAGGAATTGACTTAATTTTTTTTTATGTATTACTTGTTTGTAGTACAATCGATATTTGAAGTATTTGCGTTATTCGATGTAGACTTATTAATATTTTGGGCACAAAAAGAATACTTTTTACTATCCGATTCTATCATGTATGATCTTTTATTAGCCGTTTCAAAATAATTTGAACTTCGATTCATCCCCCTTTTGAAACTGCGCCTTGAGGCTTCATAATCATCTACCGTATTTACTAACACATCAACATTTTTTATACTTGGGAGGTCGTCAATGAAATATTCATGAATATCATAAGACAATTTTTGTTTTATGCGATCCGTTTAATTCGTTTTTTCAAATTTCCAAAATCATGAGCCTCCATGACTTGAATCCACTCATCGAAATAGTTGCGAAGCTCAAAAAGAAAATTTCGGCAATTAGCAGAATGTCTTTTCGTGTACAAGATAAACTTCTGTCGAAATTCTGAAGTTAACATAAAACGCTTTATAAGTAAATTTTTCACAAGTTTGTGATCATCTACTAGGGGTCTGATTCTCTTGATATTTTATTAACACACTTATATTATAAACACTAATATCTCCCGATCCGTCAAAACGCGTCATAATATTTTGCGGACTTTGTTTTCTATTCATGTTTTTATACTTAAGGGGATTTTCCATACAGAATCTCTGGTCTACAAGTAATTTCTAACCGCCGTAAATCAAATTATCTTTCTTCCTTCTCTATTGCGATTATAATTTTTCTTGCTGTTCCCTTTCATCTCTTTTAACGTCAAGGAGAGATTTCACAACGTCAAAATCCTCCGAATTTGTTATTAACTTTGTAAGTGCACCTTTTTGTTTGTATTTGGTAACACATTAATATCTAACTCTTCGCATAATGATAACAAGTCACATTTCTTAGCTTTCATTAAGCAATACGTATTTCTTCTCAGTAAAATAAACTTCTTTTAAGATAAACTAAAGTTTTTACTGACAGTACCTTGAATTTCTTAATGTTTAAACATCAATCAATGCTACTCATCGTAAATCTCATCGATTTTTACTCATCGTGTATCGCGGTTAAGAGCCCCCCGTTTGTAGTAAACTGAAGTCTAACTTAATTCAAACAAACTATTAAAAAATAAAAAAAGACACTTTTTAATCAATAAATAAGCCCTTTTTGCAGCACTTATGCTGTTAATACACCTAAAATCTATAGAAGAACTTATATTTTTTTATCAATTTTTCGCATACAACCTCTCCATTTTGTAATAATAAAATGCCACGTTTTGCATAAAATAAATGAGTTTATACTGTAATCAGTGACTAACCACTCTCAGTGAAATTTATGGAGAACATTTAACTAAATGTTTCTCCTGTGAACAACACCGAATCATATCGTCAAGTAGAATCTTGTTTGATGAACAATCTTTAGTTAAAGCAAATATAGGGCAATCAGACACCTGTTTCCTGATGAATTTCTTAATTACGCCTTAGTTTATCACCGTCGAGACGCAAAGCTACACAAAAATATCAAAGACTGAAAACCGAACGAAACGTTTCAGACGACAGGAATATATTAGGACCTGCCTAAAAAACTGATACTTTAATTTGGCAGTAATAATGTGGACAGTTAAATTGTGTGTCCCCTGCTACAAAAAAAGAAGAAAAAGCTATGGAGGGTAGAGGAGGGCTCAGTGGGAAGATTTTTACTTGTTGCATCATAGGGTTTTTTTTTTTTTCCCTTTTCGGTGGAATGAAAAATTAAATACAAAAGAATATTTTGGCAACTTTCAGCTTTCATTGTAATTTTTTCCCGAATTTATCCTTATTTTACTCTTTAGAAAAAGTTAATTTTCAAAAGATACTGAATTTGTCACATTGGAACATTTTGCGGGCCACAATAGGGCAGGGACTGGGATATAGTAGGAGGCACTTTATTATTATTATTATTATTATTATTATTATTATTATTATTATTATTATTATTGATGCAGGTTGAGATATGCAACACAGAAGATAAGAAAGCAGTTTTCAAATGACAAGACTTGATAATAGTTATACAGATGAAACAGATTTAATGAGTTATAAAATTCTTTGCTGAATAATGTTGGATGAACTGAAAATAATAAAGTAAAATCCAATAGCAAGAACAAAATATTTTCAAAAGTTTATCTTGTCACGGAATAAGATCCAAAGTCTAGTAGATTTTTCTTTCTGTCCTATCACAAACCATAGGTTTACATAAAATGGGGCACTTTCCACTGTACCCCAATCAAAATGTCCCACTTATACCTCAAGAAGTCTTTTTTAAACAAACACAAAATTTGTTTGAAATTGAATAAAGGACATTGAATGCATGCAATCAAGAAAGTTTAAGCTTTAAAGTAAAGCAACGACATTGATTTTTGGATGGTAACGTACTGCTCAAATCCGAAAACGTAAAACTTGTCTGATTTTTCCAACAGTGAAAGTAAAAAGAAAGAATGTCTACAACTTCACTAAAAGATGAACTGTGACAGTGACTAGTTTCTGTCATTGTCACAAAAATCCTATATACGAAGAATATCTATCGTCCCATTGTGTTCCGTATCCCACAGTGTTCTCTTTCCCCTTCATATTTTCGGTAAAATGGAGATATGGATGACGGTTATGCGATATAATCGGGATTATGAGAGTTTCTTTTGGTATATACAGGGTGAAGAAAGAATGCTGTAAATGTGACTTGATATAGGTGCGCAATAGATGCAGATAGTAGCGTGATAGATGCAGATTTTTTTTCTTCGCAGGGTATAGTTAAAAAATAAAAATAAAATACTTCTTTAGAGTAATATTTTTCTTTATTGTACATTAAGTTCAATAAGTTTTTTCTTTGTTTTAACTATAGGTCCTGCCGCCAACAAATTAATATATCTGCCACTGTTGCGCAACTATACGAAGTTCCCTATGCTTTCCCCCAGACATAAAGCAAATATTAATTAATTTATAAATGCAGACTTGAATAATTTTTCAGGGAATAATTCAAGATTTTCCAGGTTTATGGCCAAAATTTATAATTTTCCTTGTTTTTTTTCTGCCCCGTTGTGTTCCGTAAAATAATAAGTAAAATTTCCTTATTATTCCAGATTTTCCAAAATCATGCTTGCTGGCACCGGAATATGCCAAAAAACCTCTCAGCGTTCAGAATTGATTGTATGATCATTATCTACACCAATATTTCCATGAAAACATGCAATAGATTTTTTGGCGCACAATTTAACCGTTAACATTACTATTGCAAAACTAAATCTTTCAATCAACCTCTTTTTGATGGCGCTGTATATGTATATTTGAATTTGTGGTGCAGTTATAAACTCTCCTCCGCGCAACGTTTTACTGCAAAGCAGTCTATCGGTCTGCAGCTTTTTGCTCGTTACCTCTCGGTAAGGGTAAGCTATGGACCTCCCCCATCCCTGAACAACGAAGATTGAAGACGCAGGATGGTTTCTTCCAATGCGTTAGGAAAAGAGGCTTAATTGATCTTGATAACATCGCGGAATCCTACTTACTACCGTACTAAGTTAACCCCTTGGCATTTTTTGACATTCCGTTTCACTTGGACCTTACTCAGCCTGTTCTGCAGTCGGAGAGCTGTCCTGTTTTCAATTAATATAGAGACAATTTATACCCGCTCTGAGGATTTTTACTGATAGTCCAAAGAATGAAACGAATCAAAGAGCCGGCTCAGGCATTAACAGCGAACATTTTTCGCTTTAGGGACTTCTTACTGCTTTTGAGATAACGTTTCTTTAATTTTATCCAGGCTGTAATTCTTTCCAACTCTCCGGCTTCTATACCAGCATTTGTAAATTTTGTCCAAACATCTACTTCCAGTGTCATTATGGAATGTCGACTCATTCTTTGGAAATAGCTAAGGTCCAAGAAAATAGTTCTCCAGTGCATTCCATCTTACTTCGGGATTTATAGTGACGAGGTGCTGGATGATGTGGCAAACAAAAGACACTAATGTCACCCAAGCCTCGTACATCTCAGTTGACTACAGATCAGCTGCACATTTCAAAAATAAAAAAAGACATATTTTAAGGATTGAGCTGGAAGAACTGGCCAAGAACAAACCATGGCTCCTCCCTATTTTCCAGTTACCCGACCGTTCGAAAGAACTGGCTGTGGCAGCTTTTCGATTAGAAATGGAACATGATTGCCTCGCCGCTCAACTCCATACAATCAAAGTCTTGAGGAGCCCCATGTACCTCCTCTGCAGTGGCCCCGAGCTGATGGTTGCTGACCACCAGCTTAAGTGTCCTGCTCTTCAAGGCTCCTCTGCTTTTCCCCGTTATTGGGAAGCTAGAAAACTTATGTCTGTTAAATTCTGTGGATTTTTCTTTATTGTGTATTTTGTTTTGTGTTATTAGCCAAGGATAATGTCTTTTGCGCCTGCTACATTGAAAAGAAAATATATTTGAATATATGCACAGGACTCGGGCTCCAAGTGCGCGTGTGATAATTAGGCCTATAATAAGTGCAAACTGACACAATAATGGCGCTAAGCGATGGCCACATTGGGTCGGGAGAGCGTCGTGGTCTTGAACCTAAGTGAGTTATGTCGAGCATAACATTTTCTTAGATTCGAAAATTGTTGTGCGAATGGAAGATTTTAATCGAACTGAGCTATTTTTTTTTTATATTGTAATTACTTCGAATAAGGTCAACTGCAGCTTACGTTAGATAAGATAAAAAATTATCATAAAAGTACATTTTTTTAAATCGAATCTTTGCGCACCATATTTTCTGCCCATTCTGTTTCACACATCTAATTGACTTAACACGAAATCTACCTATGTACCAGACTAGAGGGAATTTTCTCTTGTTCGTAATTGCCAACACATATAGGTCCCCCCCCGGGGGGGATCTTTCGCCGTAAACCTTCGGGTCGGCTCCTCCGGTGGGTGCATTACACATTACACATATAGGTCTGCTTCAAGAGCATAAAGGTAAAGCTTGAAATGTTTTCAGATTTCATGAACCATTGCGGGAATGGAACACTGTGTTCCACCAGAGCATTTAAAGACCTAAGCCAAGGAGCAACAATAATCGTAGAAGGGGATTTTTCTCCACTGTATCTTTTGAAATATGAGAGCAAACAGGTTAAACGTGTGCTCAAAATGGAATATTAACAGAAAATAAAAAATTGCTCCAGCATGAACAATAACTTTCATAAAAATATTTTCCTGTGTTTGTCACGAAGAAATTACTTGGGCTATTTAAAATCGTAAATTGGATTAGAGCTTTGTTACGACAGTAGGTAAGTTCGATACGCTTAGTAACTATACATAAAACCACATAGGCACCCGATGCTTTAAAACACTAACTTATGGAAGAAACAATATAAAATAAGCAATTAAATATCGCGGTCTGGTAGTGGCTCCACGAAGAAATTCGATTACAATCAAAAAGCGGTTGAGTAACTTAAAGAAGGAAGGTTCC
>JAWZYV010001385.1:0-18178 GCA_038373885.1 Cheiracanthium punctorium | reverse complement strand
ATTCGAATTTCGAAATTTAAATTAGCGGAAGACCTTCCTCAGAATTTTCCGAATCCGTGGATACCTCGTTCGAAACTCCACACCCCGTCGTTTCGGTGGAGATGATGTTACAGACAGACAGACGAGCACAGATTTTAATAGTATAGATATATTTAAAATCTTATAAATAAAAATGAAATTCTGTCTGTTTGTTTGTTTGTTTATTTGTTTGTTTGTTTGTTTGTTTGTTTGTGGATTTGATTCGTATACAAATCCACAAAAATGGACCTATCGGCCTGAAATTTAGTACAGATATGTAAAATAATATAGAATAACTCATAGTCCACTTTAAAACTTTGAAAGTCCACCCGTTCCCGGAATTTAAGAGATTTTTTATGCTCTTCACGCAAAAATCTTTCCGTAATTGTAACCCCTGTAGTGAAAAAAGTGTGAAATAAGGATCGTGGTTACCATGTGTGGCGATTTTGCAGAATAAATAGTCGTTCGTATACAAATCCACAAAAATGGACCTATCGGCCTGAAATTTAGCACAGATATGTAAAATAATATAGAATAAATCGTAGTCCACTTTAAAACTTTGAAAGTCCACCCGTTCCCGGAATTTAAGAGATTTTTTATGCTCTTCACGCAAAAATCTTTCCGTAATTGTAAACCCTGTAGTGAAAAAAGTGTGAAATAAGGATCGTGGTTGCCATGTGTGGCGATTTTGCCGAATAAAATGTTTTAAATTCTCAAAGTAAAAATAAAAGAATAATAATGATTTTTTTTTTTTTGTTAGTTTATATTCGTAAGGTTGTTTTTTTTTAATTATAATATCGTGTGCAAGTGCATGGGAAATCAGAGCAGGAATGTAATGCTTTACACGCAAAACAATAAGAATTGAAGATTTCCGAGGCTAATAGGTAAATTATTTTAGTTTGGCGAAAAAATAAAATGGATCAAATGCCGATTTTGTGCAAGTGAGTTCTAGCGGTTTGCACAGATTTCGGCTTGGCGCAATTTATTGAGAGCTTAAGGAAATAGATTTTTGAAAACAAGTGCAAAGGTTTTATTAGAATACAGCGTTAAATTTTAATGATCCGTGAAGAAATAATGCAGTTATTAAGGGATTTCAATTGATCTATCTCCAGAATTCTCGCCAAATGAGTACATTGATTTAAGTTGGGGGAATTCCGCCAAATTTCAGAAAATTGAAATCTTCTCATTTAGTACATCGGAGTAATGATGAATAAAACACGTTATAGTTGATAATTTTAAAAAATTCGGCTGTATTAAGGGATTCAACTTTTCAAATAAAGGCTTGCTTTACTTTTTCGCGGTCGAACCATTTCCCATATATTATTGCTGCTAAGTCAATGCTTCGAATGATTTCCTGAAAAAACGCTTGCAAAATGGCGTATGTTGGCACTTTGGCGAGGCTTAGATTTGAAACTGGATTTTATTTGAGACTGGGATATATAATGACACTGGTTATAGATAAAAATGAATGTTGGTATGAGTGTATGAGGTTGAAAAACTCCAGCACCGTTGAGCACCGTTGCACCATGAAATTTGGTTGACCTAAGTCTTTTATCATGGAGAAGCTTTTTATGCTATCCGTTTTCCTCTAACTTGCCACCAGGTGGCGCAGCAGAACGTCGAATTCTATTCCGTTTAGCCGTTTGCTATGCGAATATCGTCCAACCGATTTCGATGAAATTTGGTACACGCGAATATTAGAACACGGAGAATATTTTTCACTATCCATTTTGCTGTAACTTGCCGCTAAATGGCGCTGAAAAGCATCAACTTCTATACCGTTCGACTGATCGGCATAAAATTTTTTATACTTACACATTTGAGCACGAAGAATATATTCTAACTGCGTTCCTTTTGATGTTACTCACCACTAGATGACACTGCAATGCATTATTATTTTAAGTCGCCACTAGATGACGCTGCAGCAGGCCAAATTCTTGACCATTCAAACGGTCGCTATGAAAATCAGTATACATAGCTATTTGAACAATGAGAATATTTTGGCGTTATCCATTTTGCTACAACTCGCCACTTAACGGCGCTGTAGCAAATCATTACTTTAATTAACTACTAGATGGCCCTGCAGTGTATCACTTCTTGACTGTGCAAATGATCGCTATGAAAATAGGTATACATAGATATTTGAACACGGGGAAGAGTTTGGCGCTATCCATTTTCCTATAACTTGCCACTAGATGTCGCGTCAACACATGAACTTCAGGACTGTCCAGCCGATAGTCATGAAAATTCGTATACATCGATATCTGAATGCGAAAAATATTTTCGCCGTATCCGTTTTGCTAAAACTCGCCACTAGATTGCGCTACGCCGCATGGCCTTCTGCACCGTACAAACGATTGCCTTGCAATTCGGAATGCATGATTATTGGACACAATATAACGTGATATCCACTTTGCTATATCTGTTTATTACAATGAATAATAATCACCACAAATCGTAATATCAAAAAGTCCATTCATTCCCGTGCGAAGAACGGGTACTTCAGCTAGTAAATTAATAAATACAGAAATCCAGTAACTTTATACATCGAACCTCGCATCAAATCTGGTAGTTCTGATTATTTGTTCAGTTGACCCAATGAATATTCCAAGTTTTCGACCTCGAGAGCCGAACGCAGCTTTTTCGGAAATCAAAAATACAACGATTTTTTTTTTTTTTTTTTTTTTTTTTTTTTTTTTACAGTTTTTGCCGATTTTGACCTCCATAATTTATGGAGGTCGTAAAATGGAAGTCTACCTCCATTTTTTATGATAAATCTTATTTTCATTTTTTTTTAAATTGAATTTGCCACAATTTGATACCAGAATGGTCACTGTAAGTCCAATATTTTCTAAGATACTACCATTCAAATATTTTCACTTTTTTTTTTTAAACCATTTACATTTTTTTCCAGTTTTTGCTTATTTTATCCATGAAGAATAATTTTTCCCCGACAACTCTTATTTGCATTTTTAAAGTAGACTATATTTTCCATATAGTTTGATAAAAGAATCATTACTCTAAGCACAATAGTTTCCAAGATACAGCCTTTCCAAATTTCCAAGAAAAATTTTAATTCTGTGTTTTTTAGCAATATTGTATGAATTTCAACCAAGAAAACCTACTTTTTTCGTAAATAAGCTTTCCTCTTCCCCCGTATAATTTAAATAATAAACTGAACAGAGGTCTAAAACGACTCAGAGTCCACCCGCCACCACCCCCGCAATTTAATTTCCAAACTCTGACGTCAGTACCGATATTGTATAGAGATTTCAGTATGCAGTATTGATGCATCCCTTTCTTAAATGTAAGCGTTTTATAAAAGAACGTTCGAAGAATGAAGAAATTATTTTTATTTAAAGCACTTAATTACACTAATATTTTTGAGGAGATACTGAAAAAAAATGGCAACTCAAAGTAGTTTTGCCTTTTTTTATGATCCTAGTTGGAAGATATCTACAGCATAAACAAGATCATCTGAAACTGGGTTGTTTGTGTCATCAAAGACCTTCGATCAGAAAACGTCGTCCTGCTCATCGTTGAAAGGGTCGTCTTCTTCGAGGCAATGTAAGTCGGCTCCAAAATCGATGTCTTGCACACTTTTGAAAGAGGATCAGCAGCCATGGCTACAAACTGCAGAGTATTTCAGGCCCACCTTTCTGCAGCTACACATGTTTCCACAACCCTTCTTGCTGCTGCATGAAATCATCTTTACTCTCTTAAAAATTTAGAGTGACATTGTCACTCTTACAAAAAGTCACCGGCAAATGATCCCAGATAGAGTGAGATAAGAGTGAGAAAACTGCATTATGACTCTTCATCGATAGGATTCTGTCACCCTAACTGCAAGAGTGAGACAATGTCACTCTTAGAGTAAGGGTGAAGGCGCTATCTGCTCACTCTAGCGAGAGAGTCACCACCTTTCCCATGATGCTCTCACTTCAGCAGGAGTGAGTGCGTTGCTTCCATACCCAAACGACGCCATATTGGAATTGGACTGCAGTTGCGAAGTACCAACTGCATACAAGTAATGGAATACTTTTAGCTAACACAAGTAAGTAAAACCTTATAACTTTTCAGTTATTGTAAATGTTATTTAAAATTTGATAATTCACAACATATAAGATACATTGATTCAGTGTCGGATCCATTAGGACTCCAGCTCTTCCGACAGACATTGCTTTGGTTAGGGTTAACATTTTGCTTTACTATACATTTTGCTTTTAAGACTTAAACAAGCCTGCTTCTTTTAATTTTATACCCTTCCGAGAAATTGATCTTTAAATCCGTCTCTATACTTGATCGTAGTATGTTATTTATGCTTATATAGCTGAAATCTTGCATTCGTTTTTTGTTTCTGTATATAATATTTGAGCATGTTTTGATGCGTGTTTGTAAATCGGTGGTGCAGTCAGGATTTTATTTCGGGGGTGGAGAGGGCTCTAACCTGTGTATCAAATTGTAAGCAAGCTGTTTCAACTGTAGCCTCAGTATCAAATTTTAAACTAAGTAAAGGGTCAGATTTTTAGGAAGGATACGCGCCTGTTGCAAATAGTATAAACAAAATTTTAAATCAAAAGCAGAAAATAATGATCAATTATATATTGTATGCAATTTATATTGAAATAAATTATAAACGTGGGAAAAAAATATTTTGTGATTAAATTTCAGTATGTCTATGTGCATCATTTTATCTTATTGCACATTCTAGCACAGATTCACGCTTAGAATATACATATATACGTTGTTAGATCAAAATAACCGCTCTGTTGTTGTGGTGTAATATTTCCCTCTCCACTTTTTACACATACACAAACCTCTCTCTCATATGGTAAAGTGGATAATTTACGATCGAACACCCCAGATGGCCTCAGGAAAGTCCACTTTTAAATCAGGGAAACCAGCTGAAAGTAGCAGGTGATTCAGAATGTGTGAGCTTTCATTAGTAGTACGAAAAACACAAGGGATACTTGTGCGGGTAAACTGATTCAACGCGGAAAAAAAGTTATTGTTTTTGGTGTTAAATGCGAGATTTTTGGAATTGAAAAGTTTGTATACTGTTTAAGGATAATTCAATAGTATAGTAACGGATAAGTTTAATATTACTGGTAATAAAGGTAAGTGTTACAATATTAAATTTAGTAATACAGTATTAATTTTAGAGCCTTGCAGATTTTGGTATGGTAGATTTTATGTCTTCTGTTGTGTATCAATATTGGTAAATAAAATTCTCAAATTGGTAAAACTTACCTTTTAGCCTAGATACCAATTCAAAATAATGCTAATTTTTTTCTATTGAATTTAATTAACATATGAAATATATCCACAATATTGGCTATATACTGGAAATGTTTCTGAAGTAATTCCATTACTGATAAAGTTTTTAATAGTAGCAAGTTAGTAGTTAGCCCAAATATCTTTACAATGTGTTCACAATATTAAGTAAAAATTCGAAATATTTATAATGTATTCTTAATATTGACAAGTAATTTTTAAAAATATTTTTATACCATTTTATTATTTTTCTAATGCTAATATACTCAATCCTTCACATTGTTATTATATTGGAAATAAAAACTAATATTGGTAAAAATTAGCAACATTTATCCATTATATTGTCCATGTTAATGAATTAAATTAAATATATTTAAAATGTATCCACACAGTATTGTGTGTATATTATAAATTTCCCTCATATTGTACTAACAAATATTTTTAATGTGTCAGCATCTTAATATCACAGTAATGGTGAATTAAGACTGTTTATCTACTGTACATTATTTCAAAATTTAAAATCTGATAAATAATTTTAGGTGCATTTATGTACAAATTGCTGAAAAATATATTTTAATAATTAAGTCAAATACTACTGAAAATCCTGTGATGATAAGACCATGATTATCACAGGAGCAAGGAGGGCACATGCCCCAGACACCCCATTTTAAGGGGTCCTTAAATTTTTTCAGAATATGAATTTAGTTTATTAAATTTTCATTCTAAGATACTAAATGCCTGGTTTTTTTTTCTAAAAGTTGGATGTGTGTGTGGCAAAATAGATCCCAAATGGATGAGCCGATTTTAATGTAGTTTGTTTTATTTTAAAGATGGTATAATCAGAACGGTTCTTCATTGTATTTGATAATATTCACTTCATCTATTCCCCTTAAATAAAGCTTACTTTACACTTGTTCAGTCTAAGACAATTCAAATAATATTGTTGACATTCAATTAATTTTGATTGCTGAATTATTTCTGTAATGTTATGGAAAAAGCCATGCTTTGAGTTGCATTTTTTTAAGACTTCATTTTTAATAAAGGTTATTTCACATATTGCATAGGAAATGTTCATAAACTTAAAATTTATCTAGCATATTTCATTTTAAATTCATTTAATCAGAACATATCTTTGCAGATTGAAAAAACATACTTAAGTGGGGGGGGGGGTGGAGTGAGTTTGGCTTAGGGACGTATCTAAACCTTAAAAATTTCAAGCTGAACTTTCAAAATTACCCACGAATATGTAATTTTCTCCATTTCTTATGTTTACTTATTTCGAGGGTGGCTGAAGCCCCACCAGTCACCCTCTGGCCAAGGACGTACCCAGGAAGGGGGGTGGGGGTCTGTAACACCTCCGAAATTTCAGTTTTTATTAACAAAGCAATAATGGTGAAGTCTTTTTGTGAAAATTTCTGCCTTTTTCATCGTTTGGACCCCCTCCGAAATTTTTGGACCCTCCCAGAATTTTTTTTGGGGTATGTCCCTGCCCCTGCTCTCCTCTCCTAGGGGGGGAGCAAGTTCCCTACCTTGAGCCCCCCCTTATGGGTGCCCATATCATTAATGTTATATTTTTCAAGTATTTAATATTATTCTGTGGTTTTCTGAACTTGCAGGTAGCAGAACAGATTTCATTATTTATTGACATTGTTGAGAAAGCAGACAGCATGGATTTCAGAGTTTGGGTCTTCTACTGGGTATCATTAAGGGTAAATAAATTTATGATATTGGTAAAATTTACTTAAAAATTCAAAATAATTTTAATCCTTTTTCTACTGAATTTAAATGAAATGTATCTGCAATATTGCCTATATTTTGGAAGTAGTTCTGAAGTAGTTCCATTACCAATAAACTTTCAAATAGCACCTCACAGGATTGTAAAACATTGAAAACCCAAACCAGTATTTTTACATAGCAGCAAGTTAATATTTAGCCCAAATGTATTTAAAATGTATCCACAATATTAGGTAAACATTGGTAATATTTCTAATGTATTCCTAATATTGACAAGTAATTAATTTTATAGTATTTTTATTTTTTCATGTTCATATACTTAATTATTCAATATTATCATTAAATTGGAAATAAATACTAATGTAAATTGTAGCAAATTAATATTTACCCATTATATTGTCAATCTTAATGAATTTAAATTAAATTTATTTAAAATGTATCCACAATATTGGGTGTATATTTCAAATATTCCTCATATATATTGCACAAGTATATATTTTTGATATGTTAGCATCTTAATATATTATTACTTGCGAATTATCACTGTTTATCTGTTACACATTATTTTTGCATTTAAAATCTGAAATAATTTTAAATGCATTCATATACAAATTTCTGAAAAATATATCTTAATAAATAAGTCAAATATTACTGAAAAATATATCTTAATAAATAAGTCAAATATTACTGAAAAATTTAATGTAATATGATTGTTCCCTGATTATCATGGGCAAGCGGGTAAATACTGTGGAAAATACAGAAAGACAATTGTCAGAGTCGGTGAAGAAACAAAATGTAAGGGGGCCCCCATTTAGACCCATACTTCTGACTCAAGCGACTTTATGTCGTAATTGCTGCCTGGATTTGAGATTGGGGGGGGGGGGGGACTGAAGCCCTATAGCCACTCATCCCATTACCCCTCGATCTACCACCGAATCATTTGTTCTTGTGATAATGTTTAAATGTAAATTTTAACTGAAGACTCCTACCTTGGGTGGTCATTAGTTAAATATATATAAATTGATAATAAATGAATATTCATATAAATTGGTTGCTTTAGAAAACGAAACTTTTAGAATGTTTTTTATGTACTGAATACTCATTTTCTTGAAATATAGGAGAGTTAATAACAGCGATGACTGGGTGATTTTTCAAGAACCTTTGATAAGGGTGAATACTACTTTGGATGTCTTTAGATATAAGTATGTATTTATTTTTAATTATTTACTGTTTCAGTGTATTTTTAAATTTGGGAGTTAATTTTATATTCATATCATATGTTATAAATGTTCCTTATACACATGTCTGTGTGAATTTTATATTATTATTATTATTTGCATTGCAAAGCATCCCATTTTAGAAGAATGTATATCTTAAGCACTGAATCAGATGGGTAGTAGATTTCTCACAAAAATTGTGTTTCATTAAGTGTCTCACTGAGTAGAAACAAAATGTTTCAATCAAGTTATTATTATTTTTTTTTTACAAGAAATAATGCAATTTCTGAACAGGTTTTAAAAGAATTCAACTATGTCAGAAATTTGAAAATTCAGAATTTCTCTTCACAAGCTGTATTTATGGCAATACAAATGGTTAATTTATAGAAGTGAAATACTCAGAGAAAAATTTATAACATATTGTATTGTCCAAAATAGAGGGAGAATTAGCCATCAGATACAGTTTCCACTTTCGTGAATTTCTCCCTAAAAATGGGATAAGACCTGCAGTTTTGTTGTTCTATAAAAGTTCATCATGCTGTCTATGAAGAAGCATTCTGAATTATACCGAGTTTTTGAGAAGCCTGTCTTTAAAGCTTGCAGAGCCAAGTGATGAATAAAATATGTTACAAGAAAAACTGATTGATTTTGGCTGTTTATCACTTTATTATCTTTTTATTTTCTAGTACTCTGAACTGGTCCTGTGGAAAACCATTGAATTTTTGTCAGTGGCATGCTGTAAAAGAGAAGAAACTATTGGCATTATAAGTGGTATTCATATTTTTGTTTTATTTGTTTATTTATTCTTTAAATGTTCTTAATTACTAGTTCAAAGTCTGCATACTTTTGATCTCTGCGGTCTAATTTTTTCAAAGCTTGTATCGCATAATTTCATAATTGTCAATAACTTTTTTTTTTTTTTTTTTGAGATGTTTACTTTTTTGTTTAGTTTATTTTTTTCTTATTTTCCAAATTGATTTATATGTTTTTTTTTTTAGTTTTTTTTCCCTAAAGTGATGTTACTTTGGGGCAGTTAGTGACTATGTATTAAATTTTATAAATTTCATGTAAATTGAGAAAGTTATTAGGGCTGTTCTTAAAAGAAAAAAAAGTATAACTTTTGGTAAAGTTACATCAATGAGTAAAACAATAAATATTTATACAGTAAAATTCAATGTGGTATTCTTTATTAAAGCATTTGACCCAGGCAACTCTTTAGTATATCATTTTATGTTATGCTATATTCTGTCATTTATTTAATCTCTATTATATGTAAATTTTTTATGTCAAGTTGCATATTTGACACCAAGTTAATAAATTGCTTGCAAAATCAAGTCTTATTTGCAACATTTTATGAAGTAACAATGAAATAAAGTATAAAAATCAATTTTTAGTCCCTTCAGATTAATTTTTTTACTCTGCACCCTCACTACCTCTTAAAAATATGTTGTAAGTAAAACCTTGAAACTCCTGTAACTTTTATTATTATTATTATTATTATTATTATTATTAATGTTGTCACTGCTGTTGTTGTTTAAAATGTAAACTGTAAAATGCTACTTTCAGAGATGAGATTTAAGAATTTAGTTTAATATTCAGACCTTTTTCAATGTTTATAAAGAATTCAGTTTTTTCATTTTTTTCAAAAATTTTCTGATTTTTCAGTAAGGCAAAATTGTATATAAGTAAGATAGATTTAGTATCAATAAAAATTAAAATATTTATTGCTCTTGAAATTCATAAGTATAATTGCTCAAAAGTTGTTTGGACATTCTTTCAGACTTTTTTTCCTTTTTTGTTAATCTCATATCTGTACTTTGGTACAAACCAAATCGAAAACTAGCCTACCAGTTTTGACACCATATTACATGTACCACCATTAGTGGTAAAAACAGATGAAATATATTATTTTTTAATTTTACTAATACAATATGTAAATGTAAACTTTACTTCCTTAGTAAATTCAGATTTTTTAAGCCTGCAGTATTAACAAAGTGCAATAACCTTGTCAGTGTTCACATGTTGTCATATGTATATTTGAATATTACTCAAAAATATCTTTAGTCTAGTTTTTAACTGACTTCAAGAAGATCTAGGTTATTAATTGGGGTCAGTACTCAGAGGTGTAGCAAGAATTTTCAGTGCCCGAGAACAAATTTGCATCACTTCCTGTTTACCAAAATGCGCTGGAAAAAGTTTTATATACAAATTGGTGCCTTTTGGATCCTATGCCCTGGGACAAATGTCCCCCTCTAGCTACACTTCTGAGCATTGAATCCTTGTAATTTACCAGACTGGATATGAAAAGTATTTTCAAACTTCCGTTTAATTATTTATTTCTTTTGTTTATCTTCCACATATAGATGTGATCTTTGCTAAGAATGTTGTTATTTGATGATATTTTACTTGCTGTGCATGAAAAGTTTTTATTGCAAAGTTATCACTTTATTTTTTACTCAATTTTTGATGTACCTAAAATATATTACAAGTCCTGAATATTTTCTATTTTTTAATTGATTGTAATAATTTGCAAATTTAACTCACCGATAGTAAGTAATGTGTTTAATATTTATTTTGTCACTATTAGTTTGATGTTTGTTATTACGCACAGGTTACTGTGATTCAGGGATAATTTTATTCCAAATTGCTTTGATATGGGATTTTCGCTTCAATACTGTCCCCAATTATTCTTTTTTGTGTTACCTCAGAGGATTTACCTCACAAAATAAAATTTTGTGAAGTAAATCCTACAATGTGTTCCTTACTTTTAATAAAGTATTTTGTGCTCTCAATCACTTTGCATATCAGTATATTCTAATATTAATAGAACATAGAGAACAGATTATTTTATAAAACAGTACAAGCATTTCTTATCTGTAAAATTAAGTTTTTTTTCTTTTATTTTTTGCAGGTAAAAAAATAGATTTTTTTTTTTTTTTTTTTGAGCTGCTATATTTAGGTTTTATTGCAGTTTTTTTTCCATTTGCTTTTATGTTCAGTGGCAAAATTAAAATGTAAAAGGCAGCTTAAATTCTACATCTTTATTTTATTCATTTATTCATAATTTGTACAATTTTAACAGTAGGAACCCTGTTTCCCTTCCCTCTCTTACTCAGAAGGTTACAGTATATGTAAATGTTACTTGAAAGTATTTATTATTACCATACATAAATATGGTAATATGAAAAATGGTAATAAGAAAGTATTTATTATTACCATTTTTCGGTATGCTTTTGTGCTGTTCCAAAATTGTATTTAACCTGCTCCTAAAGGTGTTCCAAAATGTATGTAGATTTGCAGACTTTTTATTATAAAGTTATCCTCCGATTTTAGTGAAACTATAAACAAAATGTTTTCTGAATCAAATGAAAAGATCTGCTGACTTATTCCTCTGTAAATTCATCACCTAGTTGAAAGTGTTAAGCTGTGCTTTAGTTGGAGATTTAAATTTGACACTAATCCATGTACACACAAAACTAATTTTAACTAATTTTATTTTGTATGTATTTAACATAGATCTAGTTTATGCTCTAGTATATTCTAGCTGCCAACTCTTTCTGATTTTGAGCCTTTCTTCAGTCTTATTCAAATTATGGGGAGGGGGGAGGGTACCCTTTTTTTATTAGGATAGAATAGCAGTTATGTTTTAACTTTTAATTCTGTAATTACTTGTTGAAGTCATAATTTTTATCTTCCAGATGCTGTTAGAAGAATCCCTGAATGTGAAATAGTATTGAAGTACTCATATTGAATCCAGTGATTGTATTTTATATAAATGTAACAATGTAATACAATTAAACCAAATTTGTAATAATTTGTTGTGTGTTCACTGCCATTGCTTTTATAATTCATTCAAACCTGCATGAGTCTCAATAAGAGATATCTTCCACTTTTTTTCAATTCGTAGGCTATTTTTTACTTCTGCAGTTCTGTAATAGTTTAAATTTTTTTTTTTAATTTAGAACGCATCGTAAACTAAAATTTGCTAGGCTGAAGACTACTCTGGACTTGGAAGTTCCATTACTCATGTTTTTATTAAGACTTTGCTTATATATTTTTATTAACTGTTTTTTCTTTCTTTTTTTTTGGCCCTCGTATTAATTGAACTTTGTTCTAACATACTAATGAGTTTTTCTGGCTTTACTTTCATTTATTGTTCTAAATCTGTTTTCAATAGTATAATAATTCTTGCATAAAATCTATATTAAAAGAATTTTTTTTTCAATTTGAAGTTTTTAAAAGATTAAGTAATTTGTAGCTATTTTGCTGTAAAAGTGAAATTGAAATAAATAAAATCACACTTAAAAATAAATAAAGAAATGAATGTGTATATATATTAAAAAATTAAGAAATGGCTTTTATTTTGAAGTATGTATAAATTATGTTCAGAACAGGAATTTGGTTTTTTAAGAGGTGAAAAAAAAAAATCTTTTTCTTTGAATCACCACCCTCCCCCCTCACCCAGACATTATCTATGGAGGTTAATATGGTTCACCCTCATGCTCTAAACTTCAATTATTTCTTTGCGTTATGGCAAGTCTACAAGAGGGGTGTCTTCTTGGGGGGGCTGACTTGGGTGGTGAACTTTTTAAGGATTCTAACCTGTATTCTTGCTCATGCCTCTAAACCTTAAATAATGGTTTTTGGACAAGACAAAAATGTTGGGTGTATTCAACAAAATGGGCATTGTTGGGGAATTATGAAATAATTGGTTTTGATTTATATTATTTATGTATTGGCCTGCACAAAAATATTTCTTTACCCCTTTTCACAAAAAAAGAAATCAATCAATATAAAGTAGTTTCCATTTTAGAAATATTTTATTCCTTTTTCTGGGGGGAGGGGAAAGAATAGAAAAATAGGTATTCTCTTAAATTTCCAAACATGATATGTACATTAACAGAGGTTATCAGCAGATATATTTATATTTTTGATTTACCCAACAATTAGTTTATTTATTTAATTTTTTTTTTTTTTGGTTTTCAATTAAAGGATAGCTATTGCTCTTTTAACTTATTTTCGTGTTTCATAATTCTTGTATTTGTTCGTATAAATGACTGAAATTTAATTTCAAATAATTTCTTTTCGATAACAATTCAATCCTGTTCATTTCTTATTTATTTAAAATTTAAAAAAAAAGACTTGTTAATTGTAATAAAGTTGAAAAGAAAGTTTGAATAAATTATGCTTAAAATAAAACCTATTTAAAAATCAAAATTATTAGTATTCTTTTGATTTTATATAAATATCTTATCATGAACTATTTTTATTGTTTTGTTAATACTGTTGTAAGTGAAAGTTGTTCTGAAATGTACCATAGGTAAAAAATAAGCTTTCAGGGATTTTTTATTTCAGCAGGAGAAAAGGTAACATTGAACATATCAAATGTTTCTGCACACTGTTGAGTAATGTGGATGTCCGAAACTCTTATTTCTATTCTTGTTTGATCACAGATTACCTCAAATGAAGTTATAGTACTGCAGACAAAGAAAATTCTTATAAATCTCCTGCTGATGGATTTTATATAGCTCAATGGCTATACAGATCACCTCTAAGCATTTTGAAACTTTCACTTCTATTCCTGTTACGTTTTGACTAACCAAACAAAACATAAACTGTTAACGAATTCTGTAACTACGTAAATAGATCTAGAGGTTATGGAGGTTTGTTTTAGTAACCATGTGGAACTCTTGGGGGTACCTTTTAGTGATGCCATCATCTGATTATTAAAATGAAACTCTGTACTCCTTCTTAATCTGTTTAATTTCAGAATAGGCTGTTATTTTAAATACTGTATGTTTTGTGTCAACAGTCCACATTTCACTCACTGGAATGAAAGCAAGAATCTAAAAATGCATGGGGTCAGATATTACTTGTACCATTGAGCTACGTAAAATTTATTTTCCAGCTGTTATGGATCATTCTGAACATGACAATAATCCAAGATAGCCCAGAAATAGATATCTAAGAAGTTCTGGATATGAAATAAGTATCAATTTCTGATCTTTGGATATTTTGAATATGAAATAGATAGCCATTTTTGGGATATTCTGGATCTTTAAGATCTTCTAGAAGTTTAATTATTATAACTATGCTACATACATACAGATACCTGTATATTATAGATGTTATTTACTCATTAGAGAGATCACACCTCAAATTTCTAATAGAGAAATCTATTTTATGTTGGACTTCTAATAGATATACCCAATATCCAGCTATGATGTATTAAAGATTGCCTATGGACAAACTTGGGGGGGGGGGGAGGTAAATGCGGCAAAAATATTTACTTGTACGATATGAAGAATATTTTCAAGGCGCTCGATATTGCAGATACATTTTAAATATATTTAATTTAAATTCAATAGCAGCAAAGTTTTATAATTTTTACAATATAAAGGTTAAATATCAACTTTCTACTTTTTACCAATACTAGCTTTATTCCCAGTGTAATATTGAGTAAATATTAACCAAAAAAATTAAAAATGGTATAAAGTTATGTTAAAGTAATTACTTATCCATATTGAATATATTTCCAATGTATATCAAATACTATAAATGCATTTTAAATATATCTGAGGCAAATATTAACTTTGCTACTTTGTACGAAGTTACATTTGATACATTTGACGAAGTTACAGTTGATCTTTGTTTTCAATTTTTTTTTAACAATATTGAGTTAACATTAAAAAATTTATCAATTGAGGACTACTTCAAAAATATTTCCAATACAACCCTATATTAAGAATATATTTTTTTGTATGTTAAATTCAGTGGAAAAGGTATATTAGTATAGTCATACTGAAAGTATAATGTTATTTTGAGAATTTATCAGACCTAAATGCTAATTTTTACCAATATTGGAAACTGTTTATTCTCAATGTGTTCACTTACTACTTTGTAATATTATTGGTTTTTGATATCAATGTTTTCACAATATTGAGTTAATATTTAAAAGTTCATTGGTAGTGAGACTGCTTCAGAAATATTCTCAATATATAATTAATATATCAATACACACTTCATATGTTAATTAAAATTTTACAAATAATAATAACATTTTGAGCATATATCAGGGCTAAACTCTAGTTTTTACCAATACTGGAAGTGGTCTTTACTCTCAAAGTATTCACATATATGTAAATTTTAATAATTAAAAGTAATTAGTACTTAATAATATTGGAAATATTTCTAATATACACTCAATATTATTGATAAATTTCAAATACTTTAAGATTCAATAGTATTAAAATTTGACTTCAAATGGGCAAAATATTAAATTTATAATATTGGATTTTATTTTCAATGAATTCACAAGATTGGATAAATATTGATGCTATATAGAAAATATCTTTTAATGTTTGCCAAATATTTAAAAAATAATAATAATCAATGCTGTTACCAGATACATTCATATATATATATATATATATATATATATATATATATATATATATATATATATAAGGAATTATTTTAATTTTCCCAAAATAGTGATAGCCAGAAGCAAGGCATATGCAAGGAATAAATCCAGGGCCGTACCCAGACAAAAATTTCAGGCAGGGTCCAAACCGTGGAAAAGGCAGAATTTTTCACAAAAAGACGTCATTATTATTATTTTATTAACAAAAATCAATTTTTTTGGGAGGGGGGAGGGTCCGGACCCCTGGATACGGTCTCGAATAATCACCCTATAAAAAGTGGCAGTCACTCTTAAAAAGGGTCATAGCTCACTCTTGATCAGAGCGCTCCACTCTTTAAGGGATGGCGTGCTGTCACCCTTTCCTTAGAGTGAGGCACTCTTTCCCGGAGTGGGTTTTTGAATTCTCACTCCTAGTCCAGAGTCAGAAATGTCACTCTTCAGAATAGTGATTTCTCACTCTATGGAGGTTGGCTGATTTTTGTCACGAAGGTAGGGTGATATATCACTCCTCAGCACTGGTTTTTCACTCTTGATTATTAAGAGAGTACGTTCCTGTATCACGATGCAAAACTGAGAAGAAAAAAAAATAAAAGGGAGAGTTGGATCTTCTTTGAAATATTAGCCGATACTTATTTCGCAGTGAAATCGAATTTTCGTGGACTTGACAGCTTTAGCTTTGGGGGAAAGGGGGCTTCTCAGCTGTCAGGCTCGTAAACGAGCTCTTGCCGTGATTCCGCGGGGAGGTTTCTAGGGTGTCAGGCGGGAAGAATGCCGGATGCCGTCGTCCGGTGTCAGGAGAAAAGCACGCCTCATTTCACTTCGGTCGCTCTCTCTCGTCAGGTGTCGTGGCTGGGATTGAAGTTTTATGTCAGCAGTTGCAGTTCCTTCTTTTTTTTTTTTTAAAGTCTCGACTCTTTTGTATTGCTGTGCTCGAGTGGGGTGACTGATAAAATGCATTCTGTAGTGTAGTAGAAATTTAAATGGGGTGTTTATTTCAAATCACCTAGAATGGAAGGAGGTAGAGGGGAAACAGAGCAAAGTGATACCTTCTAATTGTCACAGAAATAAACTGTTTAGACCTATAATTATAGTTCTATGTTTTATATCATTATGTATAAAGTTTAATTCTTTGAGGGAAATACATATACAGGGTGGCCATAATTGAACTGCTTGTGTTCAAGGGGTGCTGGAGAGAAAACTACCAGGAATATTCCAGTAAAACTTGGTATCTACACGTTTCAGAACATGCGCAAGTCAAATATGCAATAAAAAAAAATCGCCATTTTCACGCGATAGATGGCGTTAGAGCGTGTTTCAATGCTTATGGACATCATATACGCAAATTTTAAGCCCATCGAACAGTGTAAAAACAAGACCATTATCCAGAGTAATGGTCAATCATGACTCTGAATAAGAAGAAACGTGCATTGTTAGTGAAGATATTCCATCAGAATGGTAGCAATTATTCAGCTACTCTGAATGAATACCGGCGTATGAAACGATTAAGAAGAGGTCCAATGAGTGTCAATGAGAATAATTAATCATTTAATTGTTTGCCAAAGCATCTTTATGAATTGTTTAATTTGTGATCTTAATTTACGTTAATTTTTGATTACATGTTACTGTAAAATTTAATTACTGAAGCGAATTGTATGAAATTTTGATAAACTGTAAATGATGCTTTTATTGTTTATATGCCTCTTAGAATCTCACTATGCTCTGTCTATCGGTTTTGGAAGTTGTATATGCCACCGGTGAGCTTTGAAATACGGTACAGCGCTATCTATCGGGTGAAAATGACGATTTTTTTCCCCTATATTTGGCTTGCGCATGTTTTGAAACGTGTAGATACCAAATTTCACTGGAATATTCTCGGTAGTTTTCTCCCCAGTACCCCTTGAACACTTGCAATTTAATTATGGCCACCCTGTACATTTATACACACACACACACGCACATAATTTATATTTAATTTAAAGATTTCCAGTAAAAGCTTTTTTTTTTTTCTTTTTAATTTGCTGTTTTCTGGAAACCCCAGTGACTCCATATTTGATATTTCGCAAAATTAATTAATTTTGTTAAACATTCGAAAAAATGTACTCTAAAGAATACTGCTTCTTGACGCAATGCAAGTAGTAGATAAACGACAGTTCTGCCCATGCGGATCCCATGTTAATTCTGCGGATCCGTTCGGATGTTGTCCCTGGGTCGAGAGAGAGAGAGGGGGGCGTGGTCGGACCGGATGTGGGGAGCGGATGCTAAGACCGGATGTTCAAAGGATTGATAAGAATTTTTTTCCTTTTTTTCAAATAAGGGGACTTGTAATTTTTTCAGATTGTGACAAATTTTTCAAATAAGGGGACTTGTAATTTTTTCAGATTTTCACATATTTTACAAATAAGGGGACTTGGAAAAATTTTTGAGATTGTGATGCATTCTCTCATGAAAATAAGGGACTTCGACATAATTTTAAATAAGCTATACTTTATGAATTAAACCTGAAATAAAAAAA
>JAWZYV010001383.1:0-24261 GCA_038373885.1 Cheiracanthium punctorium | reverse complement strand
GATTGTGATGATTTAAAACAATAAAGCTCTCACAGTCACGGTTACAGTGACAAAATTTCAAAATTTTCGAATAGCAACACCCACATTTTTCGTGCGCAAATTGATCGGAACATGGAAAAACCTTAAATGGCGTTGGGACGAGACACGTATTGCGTAAATTGGAGGCGTAAAACATTTGCAAAGAAGAGCATCGTAAAGAACCAATGATAACAAAAGAGAGGAGAGGGGAAAAGACTTTTAACAAAAGGACAAAAAGCCTAATAACTTCTACAAACGGTGTAGAAGTTATTAGGCTTTTTGTCCTTGACTTCGTAATCTTTTTGCAGTAATGGCGAAAAAAGTTTTATCTTGATGTCAGGGTTCAGCGCAGCTATATAGCAGGATGATACACTTTAAAGAATAACTTCCCATAGAGCGCAATGTATTGGGAATATTCTGAATGCTCCTGTAGGAAAGCTATAAATGCTACATAGATCATTTACAATAGGGTACATGGTACTGTAGATAAGAATAACATGTAAATTTCGTAGAAATCAATGCATATTTACGCGAGTTAGATCAAGGACAGACAGACAGACAAATCAAAATCTTAAACACTTTCCTACCTTTAAGGTAAAGGCGCGGGGCCCCCAAAAGCGCGGGGCCCGTAGCATTTGCTACTTCTGCTATATTGTTAATCCGGCACTGCATTAGGGCAGTTATGTTACACACGACTTTATTAAATTTTTCCTAAATTAAAAAACCTATATGAAACAATGGATGCATCATTTACGTTTAAAAGCCAAAAATGTACCCTGCTCCGGTGAAAATCATGTCGCTTTTGTAAATGAAAACGTTCGTGATGTAACTTCTGAGAAAAAAATTACCCTTATTGAACTCTTAATGCAGTATCACACTTGTTACATAAAAGTGACGTTTATCTCATCGTCAATTCGCACTTAATAAATAACTAATTTCATTTTTCATTTTTTACAGATTACAGTTGACCCCTTTATAACATGGGTCTACAACACGAATTCTTAGAACACGACGAAAACATTACGATCGTTTTCGTGTAACACGTTAAAAGAGACTCGTACAGCACGGTGAAATGAGACATATGTTCTGATATTATGACGCCTTAGCTCCTGTATTAACATTCCTTTTGAATGGCAACACCAAACATCATTGCATTTTTACGGAGCGCGAATAAGTTTTGCCGCGATTATACCGCGCAGTTCGCACTTCAGGTGGAGTATAGCGCAGGACCCGTACAACACGGATTCCTATAACACGGAACGTATCTACCGTGTTAGGAAATCTACTGTAGTTGCATAGTGTCAAATTCAATAGTTAAGAAAATTCTGGGTTGCCGTATTTACTAATATTTCATCTCACCTTGGTGGCCGATATGTATTAAAACCAAATATCCGAACTGTATCAAAAGTAAAATTTACTAAAAGAAAATTTTTTAATTTTGTATAACCCTCAGAACAACTTCGGAGTTTGCCATCTATGACGGTTTTTCATGACGTGACAACTTATGCTTGCGTACAGTGGCGTAGCCAAGGAGGGGATAGGGGGTCCCAACCCCCCAAGCGGAGTTTTTTGCCATACAAAATGTATATTCTTCACTCCCTTATCGCACGCATTATCACACATATATGTGAGTTGCAGTAGTCGTAACATTCCCATGAAAAATTTCTGGCTACTCCTGCTTAATCAATATACTTTAGGATCGGAATCTCGGGGGTAAAAAAATGGTCTAAAAAATGTGACACCAGAAAATTCTGATTAACACAATGGGGTTACACAAATACGCGCCGGACATACCCTCTTGCTTCTGGAGGAGCAAATGCATTAGAGGGTATGTGCTGCTAGGATAATCTGCCAGCAAAACAGCAAAAATGACGTAAAACATGACATCCACACTCGAAGAAAATAAAATTAAAGGTATGTAGAATTGCATAAAAACTTCGATTATTTTTAAGGTGCAAGTCTGTTACAGTTCTATTTGTTTCACAATTGATGTGTTTTCAGTTTTTCGATTCTTAAAAGCTGTAGAAATGAGTGGTTTCACTTAATTGTAAAATTTAACAACTTAAGTGGCAACAATGGATTCCGTTGCTACGGAAACTATAGCAATGTTAAAAATAGAACATGAAATGAGTTATTCATGTTTACTTTGCTAGAACTGCCATATTGGCAAAATTAACACCGCCAGTCGATGGCAAATAGCTCAAACTACAAATTAAAGTTGACACTAAAGGCAATACGCAATACTCTGTTTGGCGGAATTTAAAAAAAAATATCTGTGCATATGCTAGTGACATCGGCTCATCTCAGTTGTGGAATAGAATTAATAATATGTACAGAGTTGCACTACATTTGAATATTTTTCGCCAACTTTGCTAAGAAATGTACTAAAGTAGGCATCAACAAACATTTCAATTCGTAAAACAAAAAATATATTAGACAGTATTAATTACTCCTTTCTAACAGCTTCTAGTAAAAGAAACTTCCGTAGCGCTGCTTTAACAAATAAGAATCAATTATTCATTACACAGTACTTCGATCGCCAAAATGCCAATATACACCATTTGCGATATTTTTTTGTTTTCAGGAATCATTCGAAGCATTGATTTAACAGCAATCAAAATGGGAAACAGTTATCTATCATTTATATGGTTAGATCGCCAAAATTTAATGCAGGCATATTATTTTATTTAAATTATTAACTATAGCGGGTTTTAATCACCGTTATCTACCATGTACAAAATGCGAGAATTTCAATTTTCTGAAATTTGGCGGAATTCCTCTAACTTAAATCAGTTTACTTAATTTGGTGAAAATTCTATAGATCGTTTAAAATCGCCTTAATAACTGCATTATCTGTATGAAAAATCGAAGTATAGCGACGTAAAATTTATACTTGTTATTAAAAATACTATTTCGTTACGCTCTCAGTAATTTGCGCCAAGCCCAAAACTGTACAAATCCGTAGAACCTACTGCTTTCTCAAAATCGCCAAATGAGCCATTTTTTTTCCGGCCAAACTAAAAAATATACATATTACTATTAGTCTCGGAAATCTCTTAATCCCTTATTCTTTTAAACATAAAAAAACATTGAATTCCAGCTCTGATTTAACATGAACGCAATATTTTAATTAAAAATAACTTTGTAAATAATCTAAACAGAAAAAAAAAATCATTATTCTTTTATTTTTACTGCAGGAGTCTAAATAATTTAATAAAATAGCCAAACATGCAACCTCGATGCTTTTTTCTCACATTTTCACTACAGGGGTTACAATCGCGGAATTGCAAAGAGCAAAAATTAGCGTTTTTGACGGGGTTTTTATCAGTATCTCCTAAACTAATTCGAATTTCGAAATTTAAATTAGTGGAGGTTCTTTCTCGAAATTTTCCGAATTCGTGGATACCTCGGTCGAAACTCAACTCCCAGCCGTTTAGGAGGAGATGATGCTACACACACACACACACACACACACACACACACACACACACACACACAGACAGACGCGCACAGATTTTAATTGTATAGACTATTAAAAGTGCCACTAGACTATTAAAATTGCCACAATTAAAAAAAAAACACAGATGCTCACACATTTTAATAGTATAGACTAGCTGCGTGCCCGTTCTTCGCACGGAAGGAAACGAAAATTTTCCTTACATGTGTAATTCGAAATTATTCGTGATGTGGAAATAAAAAAAAAGAGCAAAATTATTTGACTCTTAATGTAAAGTTTGTGTCATGAGTACTAACCTGA
The DNA here is from genome assembly GCA_038373885.1 of Cheiracanthium punctorium. Taxonomy (NCBI): domain Eukaryota; kingdom Metazoa; phylum Arthropoda; class Arachnida; order Araneae; family Cheiracanthiidae; genus Cheiracanthium; species Cheiracanthium punctorium. The sequence goes on along the minus strand of JAWZYV010001383.1, from coordinate 20,486 downwards.
TCATTGCAGTATAATGACTCAAAAAACTACGTCAGTGTCATTCACTATCAAAAAAGTGGAAAGCTTAATGGTTTGCAGAGAACTCCTGGCTTTCAAAATGTCTTATTCAGGGGCGTAGCCAGAGGGGGGGATATCGGGATATATCCCCCCCGAAACTTTTGGATTAGTGATGAAATTCCATCTATTTATGCATATATAAGTTCATATACTCCTCGAAAAAATTTCCAGGCTCATATCTCTCCCCGAAAAAATTTCCTGGCTACGCACCTGGTCTTATTTCTACATCATACTGTTTTTTAGGCTCAAGTTGTAGCATTAAATACCTAACACACTACATGGAATGGAGCACCATTTATCTCTATCCGAAGATGTACCATATAAGGAAAGTATTGTAATCATGAAAAAAATCGACTTCGAGATTTTGGTGTATTGACACGTTTTGAGGTCTTCTGAATTCATTTATGCTATTTTCAAGAGATGTTTTTAAAATAGCTGCGCACCCGCTCTTCATACGGGAAGAAGAGAATATTTTACTACTAAATCATATCTGCATGTGACAAAACAGAATTTCATTTTTAAAAAAGTTCAAGTAATCTCCTCTGTTGAAATTACTGCGGGATATATTAACGCAAATTAGAATTACTTTTCGTTTAGTTGGTTGTAAGACAACCGTTCAAACAGGACACTTTTAATTTCATGAAATATTTATTAACGTGGTACATTGCGATTTATTCATATTATCTTTACAAATCTAATAATACTACCTATTACGTACATTAATACTATCTATATTCGCTTCTCCCTCTTCAAGGCTCCCTTTAAAGAAACAGCTTAGATTATTTGGCCTCAATGGGATCTTTTAATTCTGTGGTGATTCTTTGCAATTTACGCATTAGCATAAATAAGAATCACTTCACAATTGTGACAGGGCGTTAGAGTTGCAGAGTTTACAAATTTCACACATTTTTTTTATTTATGACGTCACTGTTTGACTGCCGTAAAGGATACCCCGGTAGATTGAGGGAGTTAATTTCGATATTTCGCATAATTGTTTTCAAACGGTATCATTAAAACTTTGCGTTATGTAACCTTTATGGAGGAACGCAATTCAACGTTAAAATAAAATTATACTCGCAACCTGCATGCGTATGTTAGGCAACGCCTGCGCTAAATTAAATGCCAAAAATAAAAATAGTAAATAGAAAAAATTTAATATATCGCGCTTTGAAACGAACTTTGTAACTTTTAAAATGAACATTTTCAGCGCCGTGAAAACATTTCAATTTTTAAATAAGCACCGTATTAAAATACCACTTCTAATAATAATAATCGTGAATTTCTTAGTTTATTTCTACAGTAAATTTTAATCAAAATAACATCTCTGTTGAAAATAGAGCTGGAATAAATGAGTTAAAATTATGGAGTAATTTTTACGTATCTCAAAGAATTTGACGTCATAGATCCTCACCTGCGAATTGAAATTCTGATATCCCATTCAAAAACTCGATTGGTTGAAAAAATCCTTTTTTCTAATCCTTTCTGTGGCAACAACCGAACATAAATTCTCGTGCCGTGATCGCAATGTAATGAATGGCGTAAGATCGCGTTGATGCTATTAAATTCTAAACATTAGTCTGCATTAAAATTCGTAAAAAATCATCTAATTTACATAATTTTTTCGTTTTTATTTTAAAAGAGGGAGAAAAAAATGTTTCACGATTTGTCAAAATATCTAAAAGTTATGACGGATAGAATTCAAGATGCGACAGTTTTAAAATTATTTTACGAAAAACAATCGCGAAGCAGATGCTTAGTAAAAAAATTCCTAAAAATCGGTAAATCATGTTACGTATTCAGAACAAACTGTTTTTAAAAGAAAATTTCCTCCTCTATCCGATGATATAAATGCCGTTTTTCTGCGAGCGTAATTTCCGCCGTTATTACGAATTAGGTGAGAAAAAATGCCAAAAATCGCATAAAACATAAAATAAAAAAAATTCTAGGTCGAATTTTGAAAAAATCGCTTCGAGGTGCACAACTGCATATTTACATCTTCCCGAGTACCAAATTTGGTGTTTCTAGGTGTAGCCGTTTGTCCGTAACGCTGCCGACAGACACACACACACACACACAGACAGACACCTTCTTTTATAACAAGTAGAGATGCAAGAGTATAAATCATTTAATAAATTCGCCAAACATGGCAACCTCGATGCTTATTTCTCACATTTTCACTACTGGGGTTACAATCGCGGAGATGCGGAGAGCAAAAATTAGTGTTTTTGACGGGGTTTTTTATCAATCTCCTAAACTAATTCGAATTTCGAAATTTAAATTAGCGGAAGACCTTCCTCGGAATTTTTCGAATAAGTGGACACCTCGATCGAAACTCAAAACCCAGCAGTTTCGGAGGAGATGATGCTACACACAGACAGACAGACGCGCACAGATTTTAATATTATAGATAGATTATAAAAACTTTTTATTATGCTTAATAATAATGATAATAAAATATGAAAAAAAACTTTTTATTGTGCTTTACTATATTAATAATAATACAATAATAAAAAAAAATTATCCTGCTGATGATGAAAATAAAAACCGTTCAAGAAAATCGTATTCAAATCTAGTAGAGATACGTACAAAGGCACAGAGAATACCGTAGATGACTTTAAAAATTCTAAAAATCTGCTTTTCCAAAAATTTAGAAAACTTAGTAAACCCCTCAAAAACCACCTCTCAAAACCCTCACCCCTCAAAAAAGTATTCCAGCATACGTAAAATTGCCTATGTGAGTTTCATATTTAAAATACTGTTTTCCGTAAAAGTGAACAATATCATATATAAAATAATAACTTCTTATATTTCTCATTTTCGTGGTTTTCCAAAAAATAATTAGATATTCACAAATCTAAAATAGGAAATTCGGCTATTACTCAAAAACCTTTTTGAGTGGGTGTACATCTGTGCTTCACACAAAATTATCATACATTAATTCACTCATTATAGATTAATATCGTTTATTTATGAGTTTTTTAAGAGTGAATTCATATTTCACCCATTCCCTCTTTCATCATTTGCACAGTCATCTGTTTTAATAGATGCTTTCTAATTCTGTCTCAGCTTCAAGTTGCTTGATGCACTATTAATCATAACTTATTTGCTCACAGTTTAGACATCAGTTCGAATTAAATTTTTACAAAATTAATCGTCTTAGTAGAGGAGTTGAGAGCAGATTATTCAACACCGCACAAACTATTCATCAAGCCTTTTTTTCCCTCTCCTTCTCTCTTCGATATACACTTCTCCGATGTCTTCACTCAACAAAAGGATCCGATATCGAGTGCTTGAAAGATGGATCACTCACCAGGGAGACAACCCACCCATGATGGATGGCGGCTCTTTAATACGGATTTGAGTCATCCAGGAGACGGGATGAATTGATAACGAATGATGCCAACGCCGACGACAAAACACGTACGAATTACTTAAAGAAAAGAAATATTAAGATAAGAAGTGTTAAGGAAGTTTCGTAAAATATTTTGATTAGTTTACGAAAATTCGAACAAATCGGTTACACGAGAAAAGAGCCCTTATCCAGATAGCACGCATAGGTTCTCTGAATGTCTATTAACGTTCAGAGAACGTTTTCTGAACGATTATAAACGTTCAGAGAGCCTGCGTGTGCTGTGTGGGTAGCAGCACGACTAGTTCAAAAGACGTGCTCTGAACGTGTTCTGAACGTCAAAAGACGTGTCTTGGACGCCTTTTGAACTAGTTGTGCTACTAGGAAGGGAGATACTTTAAACGTAGAGTTGATAATTCAATAAGTGATCTCCAATGTCTTCACTCCGCAAAAAGTGAAATATCATTTCATATCTTTTTCATAGTTACGTTAATGAGAAATATCTAAACTTTTAGTATTTTGACTCCAAGTTCATAATTCAGTGTTTTGCAAGAATGACGAATCGTATTTTAAATACCTACATTTTAACCCAGAACGCAAACTTAAAGTAATAAAATTATTTTAACTCAACAGTAGTATATATTTACTGATCCAGCAACAGGAATATCCAACTCATCTTTTTTCTCCTGGGTCTTAGTGAAAGCAGCGCCACTTGTTGGCACTTTCATATTTCAGTGGACTGGATGCTTGTAAGCTGTTACGTACATGATATCATCCGCTGGAAGAAGTTTAAACACCTCAGGTATCTGGATAATTTCTTTGTTTGTGGTGAAGGCAAAGCTGCACAAGGGCTCTTTGCCTAAGTGTGGAGATGGCTGGAGCGGAGGACTTTTTAAGGGGTTCAAACGGGCATTCACATTCTATCTGGAGAAAATCACCTGAAACTCCAGACCGTTAGATCGGCAGGCGCGACAAAGGACAAAACGCTGAACTGGCTCACCTGTGCCAGTGTCTACATTACAGTGTCTTATCCACTTGGCCATTGGTCGGCCAGCTATGTATATTGATCATCGATGAGATAAGTACGAGCTACCTCGAAGTTATACACCGATATTCTGCCAAGATGTGATTCGACCAAAAGCCTAGCTTTTACACTGTATATTCCTTTACTAGCGCATGCAATTTTTCAGAATTAGCATATCCATGGATCAAAATATAAGGATAATTGTTAACATAGTAGTTAAAAAAATGAACTCAAAAAATATCACAATGGACACTTCCTGAGATGAGAGCTAATGTACAGGATCATGTGCATATGCGGACGAGAAAATTTTACAAACCAATCTTGGGTTAGCAAAATAGGCAAGCGCCAAACTTGGCGACTTTTGGTGTGCGTGTGTATGTATATGACTCTGATATCTCAAAAATTATTAGGTGTGCAATGTTGAAGTGTCATATATAAGATTGTGTTAACTTCTAGTTGTGCATCTTGATTTTTGGTTCCAATCTACTGGAGAGTTTATTTACAGGACCACTCAAAAGAATTTCAATACATTAATGTCTATAGACATCTTTAATAATTACTTCTGTAATCAGTCATTCTTTGGTACATCCCCAAAATCTCACAATTTGTCACCGACCTTGGCTAGTTATGACGAAATATCACGAAATTTGTCTCAAAATGATATTGTATTTCGCATAAATCTAAAACTTTAACCGCAGAATGTCAAAATTTTGTATTTAAAACTATTATAACATCTAACTGTGAATCGCTTTTTTGCTTGCAATCGACTGGGTAAAATATATGCAGGGTCACCCAAATGACTTTAAATACATTAGGGCAGCGGTTCTCAACCTTTTAACGTCGCCCCCCTCAGCAAGGGCTAACTTACGATGGCGCACCTCCCCCAATCCTCACATTTTTCAGCATACATTCAGTTTTTTAATTTTTAACAATGAACATTTAGTTGAATTTTCTACAAAATAAATTTATGAGTGAAGTTTGAATGAACATTTTTAGCTAAAATGGACATATTTTTGAGTAAAAATGAGAATAAATAAGATGATTTTTTAAAAACATGCATCACTACTTGCTCTTTGGTTTTTCTCGCCCCCCCACCTGCTAACGCTCTACGCCCCCTTTCGGGGGCACGCCCCACAGGTTGAGAAACGCTGCATTAAGGTGTATGGAAACATTCAAATCATTGAAAGTCTGTGATCAATGTCTACTTTGGCTATCCCCAAAATCTCGTAAACTATCTCAGGCTTGTCGGATTTTGGTGAAGTATCGCCCAATTAAGTATCAAAAACAAATCTTTCAAATTGAACCCAGCTTGGCGATATCGGAAATATTTGGCTAGAAGGCACTAAACCTTAGTATTATTTTAGTTTTTTTTTTTGTCTCTTTTAAACAAAATAAGTTTATATGAAGTGCGCCGAAAATGTTTTTGAACTAATAGACGTGCAAAAACGTCAAATTGTGACTTAATGTGAAAAGAAGAAAACTTGTGAAGAATTTTTTAAAGAAATACTGATAGAAAATGTATTTTCTAAGTCTAGTAAAGTGTACGACGAAAAATTCAGATACGGGTACCTCGTTCTAAGCTCTTTTTACCATGTAGAATATTTCACTTTATTCCATTCAATTAATTTTGCATGATGCATAAAAAAATCGTAACACAATTTGAGTGTCATTTTCAAAATAATTCAGGACCTTGTAAAAAGTCGATCTCTGTAATGTAGGTTGAGTGAAAAAAATCCATATTACAAAGCAGCCATATTTCTTTTATCCAGGCATTTTATACACAATGAACTAAATACTGTTATACGTCTACATACAAATGATTTTATTCTGAATATCACTGTGGTCTGTTTAGTTCTTATTAAATAGGTAGACATATAAAATGAAATTAAGACAATGTTTGCTAATTAAAGTTGTATTTTATTTGAATGTGTTACATTAAGTTAGATTTTACGATATAATCTACAAAATGGAAGTTTCTACAAGTCAATGCTTTATTGTTCCGATGAGAAACTTTCACGATAGCTGAGGTCGTTTGTTAAGATAAACGATCGTAAGGAGACTGAGTTTGTACACTTTGCGTGATTGATCACTGTTCAATCAAACATTTATCCCAAGTAAAGATGCCGCTATAAATAAACGTGGTTCTTAAGAAGGAAACCGCAACGGATTGTCTGCCTAAATGTGCAATGTACGTCTCTTGTAGCAAGTCATTTATTTAAAAAAAATTCTGTCAGTGAATGACAGGTGTTTGAAATATACTTTATTGTGATTCGGGAATTGTTTTTTTTTCAACGGACGCTCATTTATTCATCAAGAAATTTTCCCACTATAAGACCTGAAATTACTGACCATTTCATTATGAGAGACCCTAGTGAAAGGCCAGGGCTGCCCCTATGAAGGGACAAACAAGTTAACATCCATGTCCAAGCGGGGATTCGAACCCGGGCCCAAGGCGCGATAGAATGGTTCTTAAGTGACAACACAACATGGGCGGCTTCAGGAAAATTATTTTGAAATTGTTGCTAATAAATTATTGCAGTTATTTTTGTGGAAGAATGTCATATTTTTAACCAAAAGCTTCGAAATATGTACTTTCTATGAGTCTGAAAGAGTTCACAGTAAAGTCGAACCCGGCTAAATAAATAACCAATTTGCTACTAAAACTTATTCTATTAAGCGAGATATTTCATTAGCATTGATCAAGCTGACTATTTACTAGAGTTCGGTACAGTCGGTATTTACATTAAGCGGAATATTCTTTTAACATCGACTGTAACTGTAGATAGAATTCCTCTTTCGAAAATGTACTCGGATAGGCAAAAGTTGCACGAGAAATATTTTTACAAATTAAGAATGATTTATTTCAGTTTCAAAATACTTCCGAAGTCAAAATTGTTGTAGAAAACTACTTTTTAATGATGTACTTACATATCTAGTCATATGTTGTCGTTTTAGTCCAATTTATTTTTGGTAATAGATTAATATGTACAGATACTGGAAAAAAAGCCTTCTTTATATTTGCACAGCTGAGTTGTGTATACCAAATTAAAGTGTACACAAGTTAATTCTAGCAAATAGTCTGTACATTATTCTTAAACGATTGGTAGGGGAAGATGGCCCAAAATGATCCCCTTGATGAAAGGGAAAACTTGCATAAAGTAACATAAATATGAAATACTACACGCTTAAATCTATTGATTAAAACTAACACTCATTTATTGATTGAATTTCTTATCGGCCGATTTAAATCCTTTTACGCCAAAAAATACTCATTCAAGACAATAATTTGTGAATGCCTCAATTCGCCCCAGCACTCCCCATCCGCTATATTCTATTTAACTCATTTTCCGCAAAAATCTTGTCTATTTGAGTATTCTGTCTGTCTCTTCTCCCCCACGACCCATATCCTATTACTGTCACGCGACCAACGCTCTTAACGGATAACGGTTCTTAGTAAAAAACGCGGCCAGGCCATAGTTGTGTGTGTATTCCACTGGTGATAGTTTTATGTTATATCCGAATACCAAATGCATCTTTTTCATATTCAGAGTTGTGAAATAAATTCAGCCTAGATATGGAGGAGATGCTTTAGGTAAAGATTTCGCTTTAATGACATAGTTTCTTACGATTGGATTATGAAAAGCTGTTGTAAAACAAATGAAGTTATGATATCTCCACCCAAAGTGTGTAAGTAGTATTTTACCTTTTTCATGTCAATAAATTGGGTTGCTTCTTTAATTAAATCTCACAGCTGGTTTAACCATGATTGCATTTCTGTATTCTGACTGTACTGTGAATTCGTTTTATAACGAGAGACTATAGTGAAATTATATTCTATTTATTAAAAAAAATACTTTTTTATAGTGTATTAAGATATATGTAATGTATTTGCCTTGATTTAAAATTTATTTTCTCGGGCTTATAATCATAGATTACAGCTCTGATAATAAAAAATGAAGAAAACGAATCATTCAATATATTAATCAAAAACAGCAAATTTTAATAAAACACCCTTTTTCTAGCTTAAAATAATAATCTTAATTGAGTACAGATATGTTAATTAAAAAAGGGCTGATTTTGCAAAAACGCTCATTCTATAGCTTAAATAATAATCATAATTGAGTACCGTTATATTAATCAAAAACGGACAGACACTCCTCATTTTTGATTATTATTTAGCCTAAATGGAGCTGTTGTATAATGCTCAAAAATTGAGAATTTTTCGCTCCATTGATTTTTGTCGATTAATTGAGCAAATTTTACTCAAACGGGAGAATGGCTGTTTGAAGTCAAAAATTGAGTAAAAATATACTCCGTTTGATTATTATTTTACTCAATAGATTTAAGCGTGTAGGGGCCAAGGCCCCTAGACTCGCTACGCTCGCTTTTCGTATGAGGCATTCGGCCCCTATTAAGGCTTATTCGTAAAAAAGACTTTATTTCAACACACAAAACCCAAAGATTGCATCAGATGGAATATTACTGAGCTACACATTGCTTGGTTCTTCCATGTTCATTGGTACATAAAAATTTAAACTTCACACTACAGTGGACCCTCCATAACACGGTAGATATTTTGTTATAAGAATCCGTGTTGTACTGGTTCCTGAGCTATATTCCACCTGGAGTGCGGACTCCGCGTATAATCGCTGGAAAAATTATTTGCACTCCTCAGAAACACAATAATGTTTAATGTTGTCATTCAAAAGTTATATTTATTAGGAGCTAAAGCTTAACAGAATCAGAACATCTGTTTCAGCTGTATTTTTAATTATGTAAAACCTATTGGACACCTTGCGTATTTGCCACCCCATGGTGATTTTTCATTATTTGGCGACTTGCGTATATGTATAGTTAATAAATTGCTCTAAGAAAACAGTACTTCATATGTTTTCTTTGATAAAAACTACGGAACAGCTAGGATAGCTTGCCACCAATGGCGACTTTTCATTATTTGGCGATTTACACATGCTCACAACCTATAATTACTGCTCATGTAAGGTTCTCGGAAAACCGTTATCCATATTTTCATATGCATGATCCTTTGCAGATTGGCGAATTTAGCACCACGAATTATATCATCTCGCCGCGCTGGCAAATATCCAAAGTGCACTATAACTGCTATAATGGCATAGTTTACGCCATGTCTACTGGTACCATATGTCTACTGGTAGCAAATATTCCAGCTGGACCAAAACGAGTTTAAAATAATGTGCATTTTAATTATTTTTCATTTTCAAGATACTGGGTTCTAACATTCTGTAACTCGAAGTTTAGATTAACCCTGCTCGAAGAGATACCATTTTGCCTGATCATTCCTGACGCCAAGATGGCGCTTTTAACCCGTAATCACGCGCGTCTACTTTTGTAACTTAAGCAGTCGCATGGGGTAAATCTTACCCCATTTTGTCTTCTTTATATTTTTGACTAAAACCATTTTAAAAACAAATTTGTGGACTTATAAAATAGATCAGTTCTGTTACGTTTCATGGGAAGAAATCGTGTTTTTTATATTTATTTGGAGATTTTCTGGAAGCTTCTTTAAATATCATGCTTTTTGAGAAGAAAATCGCATATGATATGTTTTATACCTAAAAATACTAATTACTTTATTAATATGATATTAATTTCATTTAATAGCCTTTTGTCAATACATGCCAGTAGTGTAACGTCAATTTATAGTTAATTTACATTTAGTTTATACTTAGTTTACGTTAACAATGTAATGAAACGTTGTTAGTCGCACGGGAGTATTTAATCCCAAAGTGGAATTTTCTTCCCTTCCGGATAACAAAGAAACGAAATTCCTTCACCCACCCCAAATAGACCTTTACTTTGAAAGGTAGAAGACGGGGCAAACTTTTGTTCTCAAAAATTTTCTCCCGTTTTACGAAGAAAAAAAGTCGCTGGGGTGAGATTTACCCCAACGCGCCTGCTTACGGGTTAAAATCAGTAACAATTAGTTATCCTGTTTTGGAAAAACGAATAGTCGCTAAATCTAAACTCCTGTTGTCTAAGCGAACTTACTATTTGAAAATTGACAACTTTGTGTAACGCACTTTGAGTTATTTATTTCATATACTTTTTAATTTGGCGTAAAGTTGGTGTAATTCTAATTCTTGTTTGTGAATTTCACGCGATTCTACATACTTGGAATTGCTTTGTTGCAAAGGAATGAATGGTTTTATGCCAAATCTGGCAACCATTATGTTTTATTTTTTAAGTTTTTTATTAATATCTTCTAAAATAATTCGATTTTCAAAATTTGTCAGCTTATCAGGTTCCTCGGAATTTTCCGAATCCGTGGACATGTTTCTCGAAATTCAAATCCCCACGGTTTAGCAGAAGATAGAGAAGCAAGCTCTTGACAGCTGCGACAGCGGCCTTTATTTATTTTTTTTAGAATAGAGAGAAAACTTTGGCCCTTTTCCACTATATTTTGCATAATAAACATATTTTAATAATACTTTAAATCCAAATTGAATAACGGAAACAAGAAGTCAGCAGGCAACAAGTTCGGACTGTAGGCTGGCTGGGCGACCCCTATAACGTTTACCCGGATTAGGCAGAATTTGATCAAGTGCCGTCACCGCTCCAAAAGGAGGCAGCTGAGCTGGGTTGCGCTGTGAAGCCAGTACCCCGCACCACCGTCGCTGGCAAGCGGAGCGCGCTTCGAGGTACACTCGCGTCAGAATAAAATGTGGCTCATTACATTTGAATCCTACCTTGTATACCGAGGAACGCATAGCTATAAGCAGCTTTGTGCTTTTATTGAAATTAATTTCTCGAAGAAAGAGTGGGAAATTTCAGCTATTCTTCGGCGCATCTTCTAAATGAATCTAACCCTTTAACGCTCAGTGGTCGCCTCGTGAAACCACCCCTTTACAACGCTTTCATCTGATAGTTGAAAAAAAAATGGGTTAAATAGTAACAAAGCCGAAAAAGTACATCCTCTGCCATCGCTCGAGTTAACCACTAGCAAAATGGCGGTCGATTGAACTGTCCATTGCGTGCTACAGAGCTGAAGTCCTTTCCTGACACAACCGGCTGTGCGAGCGACACACAACCGGCTGTGCGAGCGACACACAACCGGCCTTATCAAGAATCTGGTTTTAATTGTTTTTTTTCGCCTTCCTGTAAATTAGTAAGCTAGATCGTGCTTATTTTAGTCACGTAGTTTAATTCATACGAAGTTTAATTGATGAAGTCCCGTAAATTCGTGAATAAAAGTGGGCAGGCCTTATTCACAAGTGGTGATTCAAAACTTAACTGCTAAGGCGCAAACTACTCCTTTTTTTTGAACTCTCGTCAGAAAGATCTCTTATTTTCTACGTGTTTCGTTTAGTGGGAATTTCGATGTTTCCGGTCATTTTACTGCGTAACAGTAATGCTATTACGTAACACTAATGAGGTAAAGCAATCATTACAGGCCACATTAATAAAATTTCTTTAAATGTCGTTAAGCTTGGTGAATGTTTAGGCAAAAAATAAATATCGCCATGTTCGCACCATGAATCAGTTCCAAAACTTTACATAGACAAGCGATGCCGCCAATACTTAGCAAGAAACTCCGCTGTCTTCCTATAGGAGACATGAGGCTTCCTATCTCGTTTTCTAATTAAACAATTTACATGGAACAAAGTTCAAAATTTAATTACTGGATGTGTAGAACTAAATTAAAAACCAGAAGGTCTGATCATCAAGATTTTTTTAAAATTTTATAATGTTTAGCAATTTCTAATTTATAAAGTCTATAAATGCAACCCAATCGCAATCTATAAACGCAGTAGAAAACCCCATTCTCTTCAATCCTCCTAAAATTGAATCAAGACTAGGAAGAAGAGTGCTTCTTTACGTTGTCTTTCTTACATTCTTCTTTTTTAGCAAAGAAATAACTTACTATATTATTATGAATGTCATGACTGCAATTTTCATATTTAAGTTAGGTATTGTATCACATATCATTCAATCAAGATATATTATTATTTTAGTTAAATTTGATAGTGGTTAAAATCTTACTTTTTAATCCTTTTGTCTATCGAAATTAATGTATAATTGAATGAAATGTCAATCCCCCAAATCAATGAACAAATCTCAATCCCGAAATCCCGCAAAAGTAAAAACAGTGCGGGATTGCATTCCGTACACGCAACTATGCAAATAAATAAGTTGACTATGCGCTGTCTATGGTAACTGCGCATTCCAACTTGAAAGGAAATCATTATCATAAATGCATCGAATAAAACAACTGTTTATGATTGTAATACAAGCAGGCGAAATACATATCGTGTAATGATGTTCGGGGCTGAATCAAAAGACAAAAATTCTTGACTAATTAGAGTTCATTTACAGCTACATTTATGAAATAGAAATATCCAACGTCAATAACTGGGGCATCGTACGGTTTACGAAATTTCATCATAGTACGTCCTAGTATTCGTAAGAAGAGACAGAAAAATAAAATGGTTATTTCTATTGCATTTATTGATTCCAAATGTATTACATCGTTCACAAAACTGACCTGTTAAATAATGAATAAACTGTAACTTTTTGGTTTTGTTGAAATATGTGTCAAACAGCATCACCCATATCAACGAAAGTGGTAGCTTTTTACATTAAAATGGCTGTACTCCAGACAGTAGTGAACTTCATGTTTGCTTTAAAGTTCAAAGTTAAAATTCATTGATTTAAACACTACTGGAAATACAACTAGATTCTCGAAGTTAATTCGTGGTTATTAACTTGTTCACTATTATTTCAGGTAAAACGGCTGCTTATGTTCATACCTAATCTAATATTAAGCGTGTTGATCGATCTAAATACACCACTTTCTGTAATAGGTCGACTGGTAATAAAGACATAACATCTGAAAAATCCTTGCTGATCTGCTGCAAATTTAGATTTTGTGCAAAGTTTCAGTTAGAGCCATCATTCTTTGGCGACAGGCGTTTTCTTGCGACGACGCCTGGAGCGCGAGCGTTTCCTGCCAGTTGCTTTAGGCTTGGGGCTCCTTCCCCTGCTCTTGCTCTTTCTGCGCCTGGAGCCTTTGCGTCCTTTGGAACGGCTTCTGCTGCGACGTCGCCTGGCTGCCGCTTTCACCTGCGGACAAAACATGAGTAATGCAATACAAAATTATAAGAGCATCGTCAGGGCCTTATTTCTAGGAAGAAAAGTGCGGGAGCCCTAATATTCTCTAGAGCTCATGTTCATACTCACTGGCGTACTGTAAAAATGACTATTTCACAGAACATTGAAATGAAATGAAGTAGTCTGAAATTAGCATGAAGGAATCAAAACAACTAACTGCCAAGGCTGCCAGCTTCGTCACCCTGTGCCATACTGTTCTTTATACTCAGCGCAGTGTTGGCCAAATTATGGACTCATTTTAACGAAAATTATGTTTCCTTGTTTTAACAATATTTTTCATTAAGTGCATTATCCCTGCGGCCATTCTCGCCAAATTATTTTTACTTCCTTGTACGTAGTATAAGGAAGTAATGTGATCCCGAAAAATTTTGGGGGCCAAATTTCGACAAAAAAACCGATTTTGACTACCTCTAAATTTAATTTAAAAAATTTTTTCGATGCATCTATCTCATCGTAGGCTAGCATGCACGATCATATTAACGCGTCTGCAACTCATTTTGACCAGTGGCGAGTCTACTGTGGCCAGTTTTTCCATGCCGTCTGTACGTACGTACGTATGTATGTAACTCGCATATCTCAAAAACTATTGGTCGTAGAATGTTGAGATTTGATATTTAGGATTGTTCTATGATCTAGTTGTGCACCTTCCCTTTTGGTGGCAATCGAATGGATAGTTTATGTACAGGACCGCCCAAAAGATTCGAAATACATTACGCTCTATGGGCCGAAATTCATTAAACTCGCCTAACTCAAAAGCTATTAGGCGTAGAATGTCGAAACTTCATATTTTGGATAGTTGTAACATCTAGTTGTGCACCTCCCCTTTTGGTTCCATTCGACTGGATAGTTTATCTACAGGACTGCCCAAAACATTCGAAATACATTACACTCAATGGGCCGAAATTCATTAAACTCGCATATCTCAAAAACTGTTAGGCGTTGAATGTTGAAACTTTATATTTAGGATTGTTGTAACATATAGTTGTGCACCTCCCCTTTCGGTTCCATTCGACTGAATTGTTTATCTACAGGACCGCCCAAAAGATTCGAAATACATTACGCTCTATGGGCCGAAATTCATCAAAGCGTTTTTTAGAGGTATTGGGCTATTTCAAACGACTCAGAAGTGATATATGCTGTAAAGAGTTAGAAAATGAATTTCTCTATTAAAAAAAGTGTCTTTATCATTTATAGTTCTGCTACAGGAACACTCAAAAGATTTCCAATCCATTACGGTCAATGGCAATTTTAGGAGATTCATCCATTTCAAGCACAATACCGTCCTACCACATAAGTTAGGTAATGGTCCGACCACGGTCACGTGACTCCCTCAAGTACTATGCCAAAAGTCGACAAGCTTGGCGACTTTTTTGTGTACGTGTGTGCATATTTAACTCTCAAATCTCAAAAACTATTATGTAATTTCATATATAAGATTGTTGTAACATCTAGTTGTGCATCTCGATTTTTGGTTAAAATCTACTGGAGAGTTTATTTACAGGACCACCGAAAAGAATTTCAGTAATTTAATGTCTATGGACATCTTCAATATAATACAATTGTAGACAGTCATTGTTTGGTACATGCCCAAAATCTCGCCGTCTGTCCTCGACCTTGGCGAGTTTTGCCGAAATGTCGCCAAATTTGGCGATAGTCAGTCATTTGGTCCATGCCCAAAATATCGCCATTTGTCATCGTTCTTGGCGAGTTTTGGCGAAATATCGCCAAATTTGGCGATAATCTGTCATTGTTGGTCTATGCTTAATATCTCGCCAAATGTCGTCGACATTGACGAGTTTCGCCGAAATATCTCCAAATTTGGCGCCAAAAATTATTTCGTATTTTGTATAACTCTAAAACTTTAACCCGTAGAATTTTGAACTTTTGTATTTAGAACTATATTATAATATCTAACGGTTTTCAATATCTTTTTTGACAGCAATCGACTGGGAATTTATTTACAGTGTGAGCCAATTGACTTTAAATAAATTAAGGTGTATGGATGCATTCAATTCATTGAAAGTCTGTGGTCAATGACCAATTTGGCTATAACCAAAATCTCGAAAACTATTATAAGTTTGTCGGCTATTGGTGAAATATCGCCAAATAAAGTGTCAGAAAGAAATCTTTCAAATTGAACTCAGCTTGGCAATATCGAAATGTTTGGCTAGAAATCTCTATATCTTACTATTATTGATATTTTATATCTTTCAAACAAATAAGTTTAGAGGAAGTGCGTAAAAAACATTTTTGATTTAATAGACGTGCAAGGAAGTCATGTGTTGGACACATCAGATTTTTTCATGAAGTGTGCCGGCAAACAGGTGTTAATCGTATTCGTAACCATCAATGTCTTATTTTGCCATTCATTAATCTTGGCAAAAAATCGCTCGTCTCCGCAGACCGCCAGGATAATACGTAAAAACCCTACAAATTTTGGATGCCATCGTAAAAGCCGATGTTGGCCAAGGTAGCGATGCCAAGTACTAACATTGCAAAATGTACGAAGAGAAATTATTGGTGACATTTCCATTCATAAAATGATTATGAAAATACTGTATTCTTCTAATGGGTAAATCATGCTTCCTTGTTTTAACAGTGTTTGTCATTAAATTTATTTAGGTTAGGGTTGCTACACATTTCAGGGCCGCCATCATACAAGGCCGATATTGAAACAGCAATTGGCGAAAATGTGCTTTAGCCCAATTCATGGTAACATTTCTTAGATGGGCGATAAACGCGCAAAGTATTGTAAATTCGGGTACTTACGTATTATATCGGCGGTCACTTTCGCCAAACTACTTTTTCGTCAAATTTGCTGGCAAACTGTTGTCAATCGTATTTCAAACCATCAACAATTTCATTTGCGCGGCATTTACCTTGGTGAAAAATTGCTTGTCTTGGCGGACCACCGGGATAATACGTATTATATCGGCGCTCACTTTCGCCAAACTACTTTTTCGTCAAATTTGCTGGCAAACTGTTGTCAATCGTATTCCAAACCATCAACAATTTCATTTGCGCGGCATTTACCTTGGTGAAAAATTGCTTGTCTTGGCGGACCACCGGGATAATACGTAAGTACCTAAATTCGATTAAAGCTGTGAAAAAGTCCGAAAGATTTTGCTTTTATGTGTATCCATGATTGTTATTTTGTAATCTAGCTACTGCGTCACATATGCTTGCTCCATTTGACGTCACTGAGCTGTTAATTTGAATTTTCACTCATGCGTTATTGTTACTGCATTAATGTTTACATCTAGCTATTGCCGTTCGCAGAGTGGAAATCTCGTCGACTTTTGTACCGCATACGTTAGCTTATTGTATAAGTAGATACACAGTAAGAGACCCCAAATCTGTTATCCTGAGGACTCTCAGATTGGTTCAAGGCAGGGTGCGAATTGACGGGGGGGGGATGCCGGGGATCGTCCCCGGCTGAAGAAAGTAATATCCCTGGCTGGAGAAATATTAATGGATCCCTGCCAGGGATACTATTTATCCCCTGCTGGAGAAATGTTAAATTAATCTGTGTCCCACCCTACAAGTTCAACAGTACCTAACGATTTTAACTATAAAGAATAGAAATTTTTCGTTTGTTTACTTAGACAAAGGAGAAATTTACAAGCATGCCTTTGAAATAGATCTACACATGCCTGATGCCACTTCTCACTCCGTAACTGGGCTCAGGTTTCAAAGGAAGACTGCGAAATGAACGAACAAGCACTTCTCTGCCATCCGCCGAATTTCAGGGTAGACGGAGAATCGACATAGGCAGTTACTTCTATGGGAATATGTGCATAGGGGGAGAAAATAGGGGGTTGACTTTTGTTTGAATTTAAGTCACTTTTTAGACATGTTAGCGACTGCACATGTCATGTAATACCTAATATATTGTGTGAGTGGAGCATTTACACCTTCCTCCCTTTTCTTTCTTTCTGTTTTTTTGTTTTTTGTTTCTCAAATGTCCCCTGCTGGAGAAGGTTTTCTCTCAAGTATCCCCCCCCCTGGAGAAAATGTTCAATTCGCACCCTGGTTCGAGGTGAAACAAGCCTGACTGGTCTGTCCGCTGAATTGGTTTGTATGTGAGGGGGAAATACTGGTGGGCACGGGAAGGCAAATTTCAAGAGTTCGGTGGGCTTTTCCTAATATGTAAAAATTCATACTGTAAAAAGAGTACAAGAGCTGAGCTCCGGTGATCTCCAATGCAAATTCAGCCCTGGTTTTTGGTTGATTTCTGGTTTAGCCCACAGACTGAAGCGGTTTGACTTTTCACTGCGAGCTGTGCGACATGAGGCAGAAACCAATAAGATAGGTTATCAATGCTTTGCAAAAAATTTTGAAAGTAAAAAACAAAGAGTTTGGACCTGTTTTTCTCACACATGACAGTACTTCACCATGTATTAGATCTTTATTTTCTCAAAATACATTGAGTGTGCATTGTAAATAAGAAAAGTTATGCAGTGAAGGGTTAAATGACTGACATTTCTGCGATTTTTGTGCTCCTTTTCCAGGAGCTAAAACGTTTCAAAAGACTCTCAAAAATTTATAATCAGCACAAAACTTTGAATTTTGAAAGTACTAATTTAGGAGGTTCACAATAAAAATACGAAGACTTAAAATATGATAAAAAGTAAATAGACAAGAAATGAAAATTTCATTTTTGAACGGCAAGTTCAAAAATGAGATTTTACTTGCACGACTTGCTATTCTTAAACCGCAGAACAATTGGCCACTGATCTCAAGGGTTACATTATGAATAAGAGAATTGCCTGAGTTAACTGTGTATCGTTCTATTGGCGAAAAAGTGAGTTAAACCAGGGTTCAATCAATCTTTCGGAGAAATTTTCATTGTGTGTTACATCTTTTTTTGTATGTAACTTTTTTTCGACTTCAAAGGTTAGAGGTCTCGTATTTTCCCGACATGGTTGCCAGAAAACGGCAGTTCTGCGGACGATTCCGATATATGAACTGAAATAATTTTTCTTACTTCTGCACCGAACAATTCAAAAGTCGACAAGGGTTCGCAGGAGTTCATATATTCTTAGGAATAATCCTTTGCAAATTGGCGTACTTGGAAGATGAGCTTAGATGTTTGCTAACAAAGCCAGAATTTCATTCTCTGGCCATTCTTTGTCTATTTATATTGTCGCGTAATCGATAGCAATCCCATTATGGTGCCCATTAAAATAGTTTTCCATATATTCTTAATCCTACGCAGATTGGCGTATTTAGCAAAGTGAAATACTTCATCCTGACGTAATGACAAATAAGTAAGATCTGCCATAATTTCCCTTTAAGGTTGCCATCAAAACAGTTCTAAATACATTCCTATGCTCGAAACTGCCATAATGGTATAATTAATTCAGCCAAATACTTATATCGTCAAGGGGTGGCAAATAACCAATGTATCAAGTGCTGTTTCGTTGATTGCTCAGAATATTTAGTGATCTAGTTGACAAATGGAACTATGCGAACGGAATACTGTCTTACTTTGTTACTTTATTTTTTAGGTACTTACGTATTATCCCGGCTCTCCGCCAAGACGTGCGATTTTTTACCACTATAAATGTCGGACAGATGAAATTATTGATGGTTTGGAATACGACTGACGACAGTTTGCCAGCACATTTGACGAAAAAATAGTTTGGCGGGAATGACCGACATGATAATACGTAAGTACCGTATCGGTATACTGAAAAGAAATTTTTATGCTTACGTAATTGAGTTACTCAGGAATATGAAAATGGAAATGGACATGGGGATGAAACATGTCTATACTATATGTCTATATGTAAATGACGCTCAGTGTTTTTTGTTAGGTTGCACACAATAAGCGAAGATGACAGTTTTTTGACAACTTTGGTATGAACCTTAGATGGCAAGAGAATTCACAGGAGAAAAGGGAATAATTCCGTAAGCGGGGGCAGGTTTAGTTGGCCACTTTTTTTGTTGCCAATGTCTAACCCATTAAGGTTGCCATTAAAACAGTTCTCCATATATTCTAAGCACAATACTTGCAGATTGGCGTATTTAGCAACGCGACATCTGGCTTGGCGACCTACCCCCGCTTACGGAATTATTCCCGGAGAAAAAATACATTTATGTACTTGCTAGTTATAATGACTATAACGTTTTCTTGGCGACATTAGAATTACTCCAAGATCCCAGTTACGCTCGTGTTTTGCTATCTTTACGGGTCTGCCGCAGAACACATTAAGACCGCTTTACCCCCATTTCTTTTGGCGGTACGGCCGCATAATGAGTGTCAAGGAGGTTATCAATCAATATGAAATTTCTGCTGATTCCCATTGTAAAAGTTATTATGTATATTTAATTATAATACTGAGTAATAATAAGAGTAGATTTAAAATCGAATCAATGATGTGATTACTCAATATGCGCCAAACATGGCGCCCTTGAAAAATAAGCCAAATTGGCGCGGGTTGAACTGTGTTCTGATATAAATCCCAGACGGGTAGCAACACATCTGTTTTTGAGTTGTCCTGCAAAAAATATTAAATTTAAGATATACCTTATACAATCCATCCTCCTTAGTTAAAATTCCACGATCCATCCCATTTTTCAATGCCAGTTTCATTTCCGGTGCATGTATTTTCATATCCAGCTTCTTGGAGTCGATCAAGAACTTCTTCAAGTCTACAAATGAAACTCCTTTACTTCCTTGACACTGGCGGATGGCATTCTGGACTCTTCTGGGAACAGAAATATTTTTTACGGGCTTGGAGTTTTCCTGATCTTGTCTAGGTTCCACGGGCTTGGAAATTTCCTGATTTTGTCTAGGTTCCACGGGCTCCATGATTAAGTATTAGGCAAAAAAAAAAGTTTGATTAGAAAATTATTTTGATAAGAAAAATATTTAAGAACTATGATGGGTAAATGGGGTTGATA
>JAWZYV010001382.1:0-17774 GCA_038373885.1 Cheiracanthium punctorium | reverse complement strand
AAATGCCTGTTTCAACGAAATATCTCGTGCCTGGTTTAACCGAATGCATCGCCATCACTCGGCAGGGCAGGCAAACAGGAGCTAGTCGTCTAGAGCACAGCTTGCGTACTGCGCCCAAGACAAAACGACAGCATAACGTGTGCATTGTATCCAATTATTCGTAAAGCCATTTTTTTGTGATTGACTGAGTTTCTCTGAACATTTTTTAAAGTATAAAAGAACCAAATTATTTTTAATAAATAAAGTTTGCTTTCTACATAGTTAAAAAAAAAAGAAACACATAATTTTCAGATATTTATAGATTTCAAGCTCGATGTGCAATCCCTAGAAATCGTCGTAGCCCCCTCCAGATTTTACATACGTGTTATTCATAACACTATACAACTCCTAAAACCTCCGGAGCCTAATAATTCGGAGAGGAAATGTTTTGGTAGAAATTTTGAAAAAGCCCTATTTTTAAAAAATTAATACCTCATTACATGTTTTACTGCGCCGGCCTGGTGGGGAAGTGGCTTAAGAACCATTGGGTCTGGGTCTGGGTTCGATTCCGGGTCGGGCTTGGGGGTTCAATGGTCCGTCCCTTCATAGAGGGCCATTCTGGTCGTCCATTGGGTGCTCACATAATAAAATGGCCAGTGGTTCGGGCCTTAGCAGTGGCAAAAAGGTTAATGGCCAATATCCGCCCATTGGAAAAAAAAGAAAATGTTGAACTGTGCACTTAGAACAGGCCTGGACTGGCTCCTTTGAGGGCCCTCGTCTAGAGATTGAAAAGGGGCCCCTTACTGGGGAATTTAGGGGGATTAGAATACTAGGATATGCAATATTTGAAAATTATTCTTACGCACCTAAAAAAACCGCATTTAATTATTTTACAACTGTTTGGGCCCCTGATTCTTCGGGGAGGCCCTCTTGCAGTGGGGTTTGTAGAATCCTCCGCTTTGCCACTGTGTCGAGGCGTAAGATGACCGGGAAATAAATAATCCAATTACTTTGATACATATTACTCTTATATAGATCAAATGACTCTCATTCTAAAGTAGTCCATCCACTATTGGGGCTTCTCTTGGGACCCCTGAGGTCGGGTGCTGTTTGCAGTCGCCGACCAGCCGACCCAGGCAGCCTGGGCCTGACTTACACCCAGTGGGGTATCTAGGGCAAGACGGGTAGGTGACACTCTATTTGCGATACTTGGGGGACGAAGATACCCATGGGGATACAAGGGCGATGCAAAGGGGAAGAAGATTTTCCTTGCGGGAATGTCGCCACGAAAGCAGGATTTAACCTGTTCGATCTCATCGTTGCGAGGACGCGACGTCCATGTTTCTCTCTTCTGATCTTCGATTCTTCGCATGGGTCTTTGGTAACTCTCCCGCTACAATCAAGAGCGTACTCGAACGCTGGCCGCAATAAGGGCATTCAAAGATCCAGCTAGAACAGGTACAGAAAGGTGAAATATTGCTTCACACATCCTCGCAACGACGGGATCGAACAGGTTAGTCCATAAAATATTTCAATGTTCAATCGATCACTGTCTTTAGGTTCTTAATTTGGAAGAGTTTTCGATTGACACAATAAACTCTCACGACCAAAAAAAAAAATAAAATAATAATGTTCATTCTAAAGATATTTTAAGAGTCGCCACACGGACTAAGGGATCGGCGTCCATCTTGCTAAAAGAAAAAGCGCATTTTCGTCGTCTGCCATGGGTGCTACTCAGTGGCGTAGAAAAGGGGGATAGGGGGGTTCATAACCCTCCCCCCCTCATGAGGAATTTTTTGCCATACAAAATGCATATTCTTCACTCCAGTATCACACTCCAGTATACATATATGCGAATTGCACTAGTCATAACTCCCCCCCCCCCATGAAAAATTTTCTGGCTACGCCACTGGCGCTACTTTATTTAGGTAACCTTCAGCAGCTTTCAAACATTTAGCAAAGCATCTCAATCATGTCATGTTTCCCGCTATTTCTTAACACGAACGACCTCTTTGTCTTTTTCTGCCAATGATTTTTGGACTCAAAAAATGTTTTTTTTTTTTTTTTTTTTTTTTTTTTTTTGTGAAAGTTGCATAGGACGTGTAGGTTTCAGTAAATGTGCTTAGTGCAATTTGTGGAGAAGCAGTACGGAATTTTTTCGAAAGTTTACTATCCATGATATTTGCTTTTAAAGCTGTTTTTCTTCCTTTTTTTATGCAACATCCTGGTCGGACAGTGACAGTCGATCGGTCAGAATGATGGCTGCAGCTATGACAGCGCCGCCATCGAACAGTGATATAAAGGGCGGTAGGAGGTGTGCATCTCGCGCGTTCAAAAGCGAAATCTATTTGCGACAAAAAAAAAATAGATCGAAAATAATAGCCGTTACTGTATGCAAGGATGCGTCTGATATTATGATTGCAATAAATTTCTAAAGCACGTAACGTGTTTAAACCGATAGTATAACGTGTGAATACACATTTATTTTAATATATTACACATTGGACTTGTAAACTTACGAGAAAAATTAATTAAAGATACACGTAATTTTATTTAGGCAAACATGAAATTGCTTAGTTATATTTTCTGAAAGGGGTTAAAATTTCGTTAATATAAATTTGTTTTGGTGTAATATTACATTTTGTTTATTATATCTGTTGACAAAATCCTCATAAAAGTATGTTTACACTAACGCGTAGAAACGTCTTTATAGTGTGAAAATATTTCACACTTTTCTGTGCAAGAGCGACATACCACCGACTTTCTTTTCATCTTGAAAAGGAATACATATTATGAAAAAATTCATGATTATTTTAATATAATAGTTTTGGTTAGATATGAAATCTAAGACTTTCTTTAAACATGGTAACATGTCGTGAGTTAGTTTCTCGTGTATTTTTAAAGCTATAAATTATTTTTCTATCTATGCTAAAAAAGATAAGTGTGTGAACATTTACAGCTAAATTAATTTTCTATCAAATTTAAAAGAAAATGGGCTAAAATGGTGCCCCAAAAGGAAACTTTTATAGACATACTAGCTGAAGTACCCGTTCTTCGCACGGGAATGAATGGACTTTTTGATATTACGATTTGTGGTGATTACTATTCATTGTAATAAACAGATATAGCAAAGTGGATATCGCGTTATATTGTGTCCAATAATCATGCATACCGAATTGCAAGGAAATCGTTTGTACGGTGCAGAAGGCCATGCGGCGTAGCGCAATCTAGTGGCGAGTTTTAGCAAAACGGATATGGCGAAAATATTTTTCGCATTCAGATATCGATGTATACGAATTTTCATGACTATCGGCTGGACAGTCCTGAAGTTCATGTGTTGACGCGACATCTAGTGGCAAGTTATAGGAAAATGGATAGCGCCAAACTCTTCCCCGTGTTCAAATATCTATGTATACCTACCCAGCAAGCGCACACACGTTTAAATTACGTATTCCCGATGTCGAAATGTCGAAAATAGGTCGAGGAAAAATTACAGCAAAAAATAGCGTTTAAAAGAGATCAAACATACATTGTGTTGTCGACGTCTTAAAGAGCCGTTTGATTTTGGTCAGGGAGGCGGCTATCTTCGACTGTTAATGTTGGTCGCCCTCAGGAAGTCTATGATCCGTCAATACATCGCCGATTTTCCGCTTATGGCTTTGGCGGTCTAAGAGACCCCCCCCCCCCCAGCCAGCCAAGAAGAAACACACGCGATGGAGCATCGAGAAATTTTTCCAGCTTAGTTAATAGTCAGTTGAACGTCGAATAAACAGTGCAGGGGAGACAGAATTTACAGGGTCCTTTCTCACGACCTTTGACATGTCCACCCCAACCGTTTTCTCAGAAAACAGATGCTTTTTTTTTCTTTTTTGTGTGTGTATTCGTTCATGGTTCGCGTGGCTCGTACTTCGCAGTTTTTTATGCAAGGGCAGAACTCGCTCCAGCGTGTAGTCAGTCAATGGCTGACCTCAGCTGCGCTACAGAGAACAGTAAAATTTCCATAGTTTTAACTATAAAAGTGGATATTTTTCAAGTATCTCTTGGAATATTTTTCAAGTTCAATGCTAACACGATTTATCGTTAGCTTGACATATTAATAAGTTTGTCTGGCTCTCTTTAAATTGTGTTGGCCGGTGATGTTATTAAAGTTTATCGGGGTAACTACAAATTTTAATTCCAGCCATCAAAATTTTAGAGGTGAGTTAAGTAATTATTTAACTAATAATTATGTGCTTTGTTTCTTTTATTCATTTTCTTTTTAATTGCTAATTATAAGTCTTCTTATTTGTATTATAGAGTGAAATATAAAGGTACAATTGGCATAAAATCAACTGTTTACCTTAAGCATATGAAATATTTTTTCTCATTATAAGCACAAATTTACTTAATGTAAACTTACTATAAAAAAAGTCAACTTATTATTGCATTATGGCATAACTTACAATGAAACAGATTAAAGCACTTTATGCAAAGTTTTTTGCTTTTTAAATTGTATACTAATATGTGTGTATTTAGTATGTAATTTAAACCTATTTGGAGTAGTGAAATTGAACAAATCAAAGAATTAAGAGAGATAAATAAAAAACTGTTTGTGTAATGAAGTAGACAAAATTTTTCTCGTGGGAGGGTGAGAGGGGGGGGGATTTGTAGATAGAAAACTTCTTCATATTTTATTACAGGAAAACTATAATAAACTATGGAGATAAAAAAGCAGGCTTATTCGTCTAATAGAAGTGGTTCCTTGACGATTTCGTCGAATCCTGACAGTTTATAAACTAGTAATTATACCGGAATTCCAGACATTTAGAGAATATGTCAGTCACACACCATTTACATACGTCGTGAAAGCATGGAAATTCAAACTTCTTGTCGGGTGCACATGCCGTTTAAAAGGAAACACTCTATATTTCTAAATATAATACATTATACTACTAGTTGTTAGCTAATGAAAAGCAATTTTGAATTAAATGATTAGAAATAACAAGTTTTTAATTAACTTCTAATCGTTTAGATAAAGTTATA
Organism: Cheiracanthium punctorium; assembly: GCA_038373885.1. Lineage (NCBI taxonomy): Eukaryota > Metazoa > Arthropoda > Arachnida > Araneae > Cheiracanthiidae > Cheiracanthium > Cheiracanthium punctorium. The sequence goes on along the minus strand of JAWZYV010001382.1, from coordinate 12,773 downwards.
AAATTTATATTCATAAAAGTTTGAACATATACAAAAATATATTAAAGTTAAAATATAATCTTGATTTTTAATTTAACAGATAAGTAACTCGCACGAACAACTTATGTCACTAATTTACATTTTAAAGGGTTTCCATTTTTCCCCCGGTACATTTTATTAATCATTTTGGTTGTATTAGGTATTTTTAATAAAAGGGTGCAAAAAATTATTTAATCTACTCTTATAAACTATCTAAATATTTTCATATATTGGTTAAAAAGTAATCTTTTTTATATAAAATAAGTAAATTATATTTACTGTTAGTAAAATTGCATTTTAAACTGTATTCCTTACTTAACTAAATTTACTAATATTTTATTTAATTTTTAAGTTACTTTTTCACCATCTTTCACCAATATATGAAGATATTTAGATTGTTTATAACATTGAATTAAACAGCGTACCCACCCCCGCCTTTTATTAAATATACCTACAGTAAAAACAATTCATAAAATGTACCGGGGGGAAAAAGTAAACCCTTTAAAATGTAAAATAGAGACATAAGCTATTTATGCAAGTTACTGATCAATTAAATTCAAAAAATCAAGATTATATTTTTCTTTAATGTATTTACTCTGTGTTCAAATTTTTATGAATGTATATTTTATAACTTCATCTAAACGACTAGAAGTTAATTTAAAACTTGTAATTTTTGCACATTTAATTAAAAATAACTTTTTATTAGCTAACAAACTAATATTAAAATGTATTATATAGAAATATAAAATGTTTCCTTTTTAAACGGCAAAAGTTCACAAGATCAGAACAGTTTGAATTTCCATTCCTTCACCACGTATGTAAATGGTATTTGTCTATTCTCTGAATGTCTGGAATTGCGGCATAATTACTACGTTTATAAATGGTCAGAATTCGACAAATTCTGCGAAGTCTTGAAAGAACGACTTCTATTAGACGAATATAAGCCGGTTTTCTCTGTCCTGTTGGAGCGATTCGACAAGGTATAACGTAAAATCAACCACTATGAGCTGAATTTTATAAACGAATTCCGAGAATCTGTCTCCCTTCGCCGTTATAGCGACGAGTGTTCGACCAATATCGGGGATTTTCTCTTCCTGGCGGTCACCCTTTTCCATTCTTACGCCGTAGTTAAGCGAGATTGTTATCTCTCACGGTCACCCCTCGCGGGTAATACGCCGTCGAGAAGTTCAGCGCTCGACGGGCAAACAGGTGGACATATCCAAGGATTTTTAACGTCGATGATTACGTCGAAACTACGTCGACGGCGACGTTAATTCGATGTATCGTGGCTGGCTGGGTATTTTCATAGCGATCATTTGCACAGTCAAGAAGTGATACACTGCAGGGCCATCCAGTGGTTCAATAAAGTAATGATTTGCTACAGCGCCGTCAAGTGGCGAGTTATAGCAAAATGGATAACGCCAAAATATTCTCATTGTTCAAATAGCTATGTATACTGATTTTCATAGCGACCGTTTGAATGGTCAAGAATTTGGCCTGCTGCAGCGTCATCTAGTGGCGAGTTAAAATAATAATGCATTGCAGTGTCATCTAGTGGTGAGTAACATCAAAAAGAACGCAGTTAGAATATATTCTTCGTGCTCAAATGTGTAAGTATAAAAAATTTTATGCCGATCGGTCGAACGGTATAGAAGTTGATGCTTTTCAGCGCCATTTAGCGGCAAGTTACAGCAAAATGGATAATGAAAAATATTCTCCGTGTTCTAATATTCGCGTGTACCAAATTTCATCGAAATCGGTTGGATGATATTCGCATAGCAAACGGCTAAACGGAATAGAATTCGCCGTTCTGTTGCGCCACCTGGTGGCAAGTTAGAGGAAAACGGATAGCATAAAAATCTTCTCCATGATAAAAGACTTAGGTGAACCAAATTTCATGGTGCAACGGTGCTCAACGGTGCTGGAGTTTTTCAACCTCATACACTCATACCAACATTTATTTTTATCTATAACCAGTGTCATTATACATCCCAGTGTCAAATAAAATCCAGTTTCATATCTAAGCCTCGCCAAAGTGCCAACATACGCCATTTTGCAAGCATTTTTTCAGGAAATCATTCGAAGCATTGACTTAGCAGCAATAATATATGGGAAATGGTTCGACCGCGAAAAAGTAAAGCAAGCCTTTATTTGAAAAGTTGAATCCCTTAATACAGCCGAATTTTTTAAAATTATCAACTATAACGTGTTTTATTCATCATTACTCCGATGTACTAAATGAGAAGATTTCAATTTTCTGAAATTTGGCGGAATTCCCCCAACTTAAATCAATGTACTCATTTGGCGAGAATTCTGGAGATAGATCAATTGAAATCCCTTAATAACTGCATTATTTCTTCACGGATCATTAAAATTTAACGCTGTATTCTAATAAAACCTTTGCACTTGTTTTCAAAAATCTATTTCCTTAAGCTCTCAATAAATTGCGCCAATCCGAAATCTGTGCAAACCGCTAGAACTCACTTTCACAAAATCGGCATTTGAGCCATTTTATTTTTTCGAGAAACTAAAATAATTTACCTATTAGCCTCGGAAATCTTCAATTCTTATTGTTTTGCGTGTAAAGCATTACATTCCTGCTCTGATTTCCCATGCACACGATATTATAATTAAAAAAAAAATAACCTTACGTATGTAAAGTAACAAAAAAAAAATCATTATTATTCTTTTATTTTTACTTTGAGAATTTAAAACATTTTATTCGGCAAAATCGCCACACATGGCAACCACGATCCTTATTTCACGCTTTTTTCACTACAGGGGTTACAATTACGGAAAGCTTTTTGCGTGAATAGCATAAAAAATCTCTTAAATTCCGGAAACGGGTGGACTTTCAAAGTTTTAAAGTGGACTACGATTTATTCTATATTATTTTACATATCTGTGCTAAATTTCAGGCCGATAGGTCCATTTTTGTGGATTTGTATACGAACGACATTTTATTCGGCAAAATCGCCACACATGGCAACCATGATCCTTATTTCACACTTTTTTCACTACAGGGGTTACAATTACGGAAAGATTTTTGCGTGAAGAGCATAAAAAATCTCTTAAATTCCGGGAACGGGTGGACTTTCATAGTTTTAAAGTGGACTATGAGTTATTCTATATTATTTTACATATCTGTACTAAATTTCAGGCCGATAGGTCCATTTTTGTGGATTTGTATACGAATCAAATCCACAAACAAACAAACAAACAAACAAACAAACAAACAAACAGAATTTCATTTTTATTTATAAGATTTCCCCTTTTTACGTATAAAAACCTAAGCACATTAAGTTGTACACACTAAAATCACTTAAATTCTGTAAATATTTGTTTATTTTCATGATGTAATACATGTTCTTTTCTAAACCACTGAGAAAAATCACTAAAAGTGCCTGTATACTGAATACGATGCTTGCAGTACACATAAACATTGTAAGTTTTTGCACGTTTAGTGTTGATATCCTTTAAATTAGAGCGTAAGTATGATAGAATCATTAAGATTTCGCTATTGCATGTTCATTTTAATGCAGTATTTCTCTCTTTTATGCTATCTTTGCAAAAGTTTACGAAAAACTACATATGCTAACTTGGAAAAACTTACATTGCAATTTGTTAAGACCATTTCTTATGAAAATATCAAGGTACTAAGTTATATTTGCTATAAAACATTTTGTTAATACCAGTTTATTTTGATATAATATTACTGGTTTTCTTACATTTTTAATTAGAAAAATCGAAAATAAAAGAAAGCTTATGCTAACTTGTAGAAACTTGTATCGCAATGTTTTACAATTTTCTGTACAAGAACAATATTTCATCGACATCTTCAAGATGAAAGCTATAAATATTTGCAAAATTTATGCTCATTATAATCTAATATGCGTGTTTATTTATGGTGTTTAAGAAGAGATTTGCTAAATATGGTAACACATCATATCTAGTAAACGAATTTTTCATGCACTTTTTAGTGCAAAAAATTAATTACCCTTTATTTTTTGCTAAAAACGATAAATATTTGTAAAAATTTACAGCTTTTATACAGAAGATGAACGTTTTGTTATTAAATATCACAGAAAGTTGGTTAAATATGAGAGCTTGTCAATATGTGTAGTAGACAGTTTCAGTTACTTCTCAAAAAACAGGAGTAACAGGTAAAACAGGATGCTGAAAACACTACATACTTGTAAATATTTGATTATTTTAGGTAAATTTTATAAAATAGGTGTAAAGTTTACGAGAAAGTTGGCTGAAATGACACTTGAGCTAAACTTTGAAATCTTGCATCGTTACGTTTCTAGATCTATTTTTTAATGGTTATGTCGTTATTTTGTAAAAAAAAAAAGTTATGATATTTCATGAAAGCGATGCAAAATAATGAGAAATTATCGTTTCCAGCGTAAAATTGCTCAAAATATGAAATGTTTGGAAAGAAAATCTGAAATCTTTGGATGAACTGTATGATTATGAAGGTTTCAACGATGGAAAAGAAGGTATTGAAGGAAAAAAATACGTGTAAGTGAGTGGATATCCTCTTTATTTATGTTATATTTTGTAATTTTAGTTGAAATAGAGAATTTAGAGTAAAATTATGCGTGTTTAGTGTGACTCAAGCTGGAGAGAATAGGATGTAGAATACTGCTTTTTGTTATATTTTCTTTAACATGTGACTATAAATTGTGATGCTGACTGATATTTAGTGTGAGGAATGTGTATAAAACTTTATTATTTGTGATAGTTTCTGATTTTTTTCATAATTTGCTATAAAATTCCTATATTAGTATAATTTACATTAGATGACGTAACAATGGCATATCACTGTTGGGAGGCATTTGTTGTGTTTGTTTACACCACCAAAAAACGATAACAATGGGGTGCCAACAATATCGCAACAATATCACAACAAAGAGAACACAGCGGGAACCGTCATTTGCAAGAAAAATTTCACAGAAGTAGGTGACAAAAGAAAATGCTCTTCAAAGTTTCAAGAATTTGTGAAAATGTTAAAATTACGCCAATGTCGCCCAGTGGAGCGCTAAAGGTAAAGGTAGGAGGAATTCAATAGTTTAACTGTTGCATTGTAGTATGTAATATAAATTACATAGTAAAATTGAAAAGCGTGTATATATAAGTATATGTATTTATATTTAATTAATTATACTATTATAATTATTTTGCCCTATTTTTAGACGTCTTTGGCAAAATTTGCTGTTGAATCAATGCGTATTTTAAAATATTTAATAGTAAATTCATAATCATCTGGAACTTCGGTTGAAACATATCTTAATGTGAATTCATTTATTTTTTTATTTAGCATGGGCTTACTCCAGCTTCTTGCAATACCATCTTTTCGGGCTGAAGTTTGTATAAAAAAAATGACGGAACGCTGAAAAGTAGTATCCCTCTGGCTATTACATTTTAAAAATGTCTTTTGATTTTCTGAAAAAAGTTATACCCTAATATCTTTCGTAAACAGCAAATTCGTATACTCTGTATCTAGAAAACCTAAACACAAAACTTTTTTATGAATACCCGTAAATAAACCGACTTTATGAAATTTAACTTTCTTTTGTTATTGTTACATCCGCGATATTAGGTATAGGAAGACCTTTTCGTATTTGCTGGGTTTGTAGTGACTGTAAGGTTAGGTTTTTTTTTTTTTTTTTTTCCCCGCCAAATCTTTGAGTTTGTAGCCACTTTTTTGTCAATTATAATTTTTCCTGTTTTCATGGCTGTTCTCCCAGGTCATCATCCTATTTTATGATATTTGGGTTTCACTTTGTTATTCACCCCTCGCTCCTTCTAATATGGGTTTTCATGTTATTAAAAAAAAACTCAATTCAATAGTTTACTTGTACAACTTCAATCTTAAACACCACATATTGGCAGAGGTTGAAGGATTGCTATCCACTGAAAAGATGAAATAATTAGCAACGTCGGTTGTACACCTAAATATATTCTACGTGACGATTGTGTGTGTATGCGTGGAGGAAGAAAGTATACTACAAAAACACAGGTTGGAAAAATAACAGGTAAGCGCACTCACCTTTATTTTGGCGCGATTTGGCTATTTTACTACAATAGTACATCTCAGTGAAATTAATAAAGAGTAAACGCACTTGATGTTAAGATGTACAACCGTAGCAGAAAAAGACAGTAGTTAGCAGATTTTCGGCTCATACTTTTGGCTGAGCATCGCTTTTAAGAGACGGTTAATGTAACATGGAACACTAAAGCTTACACAAAAGCTATTGAAAATTGAGAAGTTAGTTTATAGCGTTCATTTTGTCGAAAAACAATCCAAAAATAGGCTCAGCAGAGTACTAAGTTCTACACTTCAAAAGGCAACGCTGACTATAACCTCGAGTTTGATCTGTTTATGCATGGGGCGCCATTCGATTTTTTCTTTTCAGATGCGGGACGCGCGTCAACACGCGGAGAGAGAGATTCCATGCCGAGAACGGTCGACGAAGTGTCCTCGGGTACTGACCGCTCTTAGGTTCAGCGTTGGACTAAAGGCGGACCACTTTTGCACGGGTGGAGGACGGAAGAAACAAGCCCCGGGTCCACTTTCGGCAGTTCGCTGACAGGCCCACGCTGTACCGGAGGTGAGAGACATTTTTTTTCTCTCTCTGCATTGAACTGCGCGTTCGCAGGTTTAGCTTATTCTGCAAGCTTGTACAACCTCGAGTGTGATCTGTTTATGCATGGGGCGCCATTCGATTTTCTCTTTTCAGGTGCGGGACGCCCGTCAACCCGCGGAGAGAGAGATTCCATGCCGAGAACGGTCAACTTATCAAAGGTACAATATTTAATTTTTGTTTTTTGTATTTTATCACCTACGTACTTATACTACATAGTACATATATGTATTATACTACAAAATTATATAAAATATGAAATAAAAACGATACAAAAATATGAAATATTGCTTATTAGGGTTAAACATTCATTGCGTACATTGAAAAAATTCTGCAAGTGGTCCACTCCCAAAGATTTTGAGCTATGATTTGAGAAAAATTCTACCTAATTGCTCGGTCAAGATTCAAGTTAGACAGGTGGTCAACTTATAAAGGGTTCACTGTATGTTAAAGTAATCAAGCCATTCCGTTCTTGGCCAATTGGGTCAACTTAGACATGTGGTCAACCTCACAGGTTCCACAGCACGAGAGAGCCTTTTCAATGCAAGAAAGATTGCCATCTGGTCTGCATCAAATACCTGCGTACTGTGCTACATTTTTTTAGTTGTTGTTGCTGTTTATGTACGTTTTTTTAAAAGTTCTTTATTAATTTGAACCTTCCGTCTTTGTTCACTTAAAAAGGAACACTTATTTTCATCTAGGATCTGCCCTTACCCTTGAACCTACAATTACACTATAAATCACGATAATCGGTTTCAAGATTTGAAAATAAAAAAGGTATTTGCAATAAAAAGTAGAAGAAGCTCAGTGGAATAATTTTCTTAGCTTTTGAAAAGAGTGTTGAAATTTATTCCAAAAATTTCCCCGCCAGTTTACTTTTTGAGAAATCGATATACAGGTGGTTCGAAAGTTCATAAAGGAAAGAATAAGAAATCTCGAAAAAAAAAATTTTCCCCTCCTGAATTATTCTCTGTGAGTAAGAGACGTATTCAGAATTCAGTATTCAGAATTCAGTATTCAGAATTCCGAATTCAGTATTACACAGAGTAAGAATTATTCTCTGTGAGTATAAGACGAAAGTTTGAAAGTTGGGAGTGTACCTTATTCCTCGAAAATGCCAAGATTTATTTACTTATTTGAACGCTCTAAACCACATATGGGCAACCGCCGGCTCGCAGGCCGGATGTGGCCCGCCACGGTTTTGGATCCGTCCCGCGGAATATATCAAAACCTTGTATAAGCCCACATAAACCTTTCAACATCCCTTATAAATCCCAATTATACGGCCCGGGACTTCGCTAACATCCTGAAGTTCGGTCCGTGACTTCGCTAACTTCCTAAAGTTTGGGCCGCAACTTTTTAAAGGTTGTCCATGCCTGCTCTGAACTTCAAGTGTTTTCTTAGCATTAACATATGTGCGTTCATCTCACTAGACTTTTTATAGGTGTTGACTATTCTTCGCCGATAATGATAATCAATCCACTTCCCTCTCGCTACGAATATTCCAGAGCTCTCCGAGGATAAACTTTCTTCCCCATTTAGAGAATTCCAAGAGAGAAAAAATACTGATGTATAGGATAGCTTTTTTTTTTTTTTTTTTGCTATAATTCAATAACTATAACTTTGTAAGGTTGTGGAATATTTATTTTAAAAAATCGATGACCTATAAGGGGTTTAATAATCAGAGTTTTAGTCTATGGCCGCGTGACTTTACTGATTTTTAATATATCTAACTAGCTGAAGTACCCGTTCTTCGCACGGGAATGAATGGACTTTTTGATATTAATATTTGTTGTGATTACTATTTATTCTAATAAAGAGATATAGCAAAATGGATATCGCGTTATATTGTGTTCAATAATCATGCATACTGAATTTCGAGGCAATCGTTTTTACGGTGCAGAAGGCGATGCGGCGTAGCACAATCCAGTGGCGAGTTTTAGCAAAACGGATACGGCAAAAATATTCTTCGCATTCAGATATCGATGTATACGAATTTTCATGACGATCGGCTGAATAGTCTTGAAGTTCATGTGTTGACGCGACATCTAGTGTCAAGTTATAGGAAAATGGATCGTGCCAAACTCTTCCCCGTGTTCAAATATCTATGTATACCTATTTTCATAGCGATCATTCGCACAGTCAAGAAGTGATACACTGCAGGGCCATCTAGTGGTTAATTAAAGTAATGATTTGCTACAGCGCCGTCAAGCGGCGAGTTATAGCAAAATGGATAACGCCAAAATATTCTCATTGTTCAAACAGCTATGTATACTGATTTTCATAGCCACCGTTTGAATGGTCAAAAATTTGGCCTGCTGCAGCGTCATCTAGTGGCGAGTTAAAATAATAATGCATTGCAGTGCCATCTAGTGGTGAGTAACATCAAAAGTAACGCAGTTAGAATATATTCTTCGTTCTCAAATGTGTAAGTATAAAAAATTTTATGCCGATCAGTCGAACGGTATAGAAGTTGATGCGTTGCAGCGCTATTTAGCGGTAAGTTACAGCAAATGGATAGTGAAAAATATTCTCCGTGTTCTAATATTCGCGTGTACCAAATTTCATCGAAACTGGTTGGACGATATTCGCATAGCAAACGGCTAAAAGGAATAGAATTCGACGTTCTGCTGCGCCACCTAGTGAAAAGTTAGAGGAAAACGGATAGCATAAAAACCTTCTCCATGATAAAAGACTTAGGTGAACCAAATTTCATGGTGATCGGTGAAACGGTGCTGGAGTTTTTCAACCTCCTACACACATACCAACATTCATTTTTATCTATAACCAGTCTTATTATACGTATATACCAGTCTCAAGTAAAATCCAGTTTCAAATCTAAGCCTCGCCAAAGTGCCAGCATACGCCATTTTGCAAGAGTTTTTTCAGGGAATCATTCGAAGCATTGACTTAGCAGCAAACAAAATGGGAAAGTGTTCGACCGCCAGGCATTTATTTGAAAAGTGGAATCCCTTAATACAGCCGCATTTTTTAAATTATCAACTATAACATGTTTTATTCATCGTTACCTCGATGTACTAAATGCAAAGATTTCAATTTTCTGAAATTTGGCGGATTTCCCCCAAGTTAAATCAATGTACTCAATTGGCGAGAATTCTGAAGCTACATCGCTTGAAATGCCCTAATAACTGCATTATTTCTCCACGGATAGTTAAAATTTAATGCTGTATTCTAAGAAAACCTATACACTTGTTTTCAAAAATGCTATTCCCTTAAGCTTTCAGTAAATTGCGCCGAAAAGCCTAAAACTGTGCAAACCGCTAGAACTCACTCTCTAAAAATCGGCCTATCAGCCATTTTTTTTTTTCGCCAAACTAAAAAAAATTACATATTAGTCTCGGATATCTTCGATCCTCATTGTTTTGCGTATAAAACATTTCTTTCCTGCTCTCATTTCTTATGCGCGCACGATATTATAATTAAAAAAATAACCTAAAAAAATCATTATTATTCTTTTATTTTTACTTTAAGAATTTAAAACATTTTATTCGGCAAAATCGCCACACATGGCAACCAAGATGCTTATTTCACACACTTTTTTCACTACAGGGGTTAATATTACGTAAAGCTTTCTGCGTGGAGAACATAAAAAATCTCTTAAATTCCGGGAACGGAAATTAAGAGAACCATTCAGGAGGAAAACGTTTTTAAGTGGAGTTTCAAAGTTTTAAAGTAGACTATCATTTATTCTATATTATTTTACATATCTGTGTAAAATTTCAGGCTGACAGGTCCATTTTTGTGGAATTGTATACTACCCAAATCAATAAATTGACAAACAGAATTTCATTTTTATTTATAAGATAACCTACGCTTGTTTTTAAAAATACCCTCTCATTAAATTGCGCCAAGCGCTCGAATCATAGAAAATCTGACACACTTTCAGATTTTAAATACGCACTAAAGTGCTATATATAAAAAGAGTTATAATCCATGGGTCTTCCCTATTTTCGTTCCTTCTTTCATTAAGTTGGAAAGTGTATCATTATTCATGAGTGTGATTAAACAAAATTAAAATTGATATTTCTAACATCCTTTTTCCTGGATGTAATACATTAGATGCAGAAAAGCTGCTCAGAAAAATGCACAATTCCAACTGAATGAAAATTTCAAAAACTTATACGCAGGTGTATTCATAACCCAAATAGCAGACGATTAAATTACGATAAATAGCGCCAAGCGTTAGAATCCTCCTCAAAATCGCGAGAATGCTGAAGATAGATCGCTTGAAATCCCTTAATAACTGCATTATTTTCGCACGGATCATTAAAATTTAACGCTGTATTCTAATAAAACCTTTGCACTTGTTTTCAAAAATCCGTTTCCTTAAGCTCTCAGTAAATTGCGCCAAGCAGGAAACTGTGCAAACCGCTAGAACTCACTTTCTCGGCATTTGAGCCATTTTATTTTTTCGCCAAACTAAAAAATTTTAACATATTAGCCTCGGAAATCTTCAATTCTTATTGTTTTGCGTATAAAACATTTCATTCCTGCTCCGATTTCCCATGCACACGATATTATAATTTAAAAAAATATAACCTTACGAATATAAACTAACAAAAAAAAATCATTATTATTCTTTTATTTTTACTTTGAGAATTTAAAACATCTTATTCGGCAAAATCGCCACACATGGCAACCACGATCCTTATTTCACACTTTTTTCACTACAGGGGTTACAATTACGGAAAACTTTTTGCGTGGAGAACATAAAAATCTCTTAAATTCCGGGAACGGGTGGACTTTCAAAGTTTTGAAGTGGACTATGATTTATTCTATATTATTTTACATATTTGTGCAAAATTTCAAACTGATAGGTCCATTTTTGTGGATTTGTATACAACTCAAATCAACAAACAAACAAACAAACAAACAAACAAACAGAATTTCATTTTTATTTATAAGATTTAGATAAAAGAATTCCTTAAATTTATTTATAACATTTAATTTCTTCTGTCGCTCATTTTAAAGTTATTTTCAGTGAACCATTGGATGATTCGAACATTTCACAGAGGACATATTCTCGATTTGAAATCGACGAGTGTCCTCTTGTTCATTCCAAATGGTACACACTCTCTTCTTGATGTAGTACAGCAGATGTGGCCAAACTTGGCGCAGTGGATGACTTTAGTAAGTGCGCTGCATTGCCATTGGCTGCTCTGTCCTCTGACTTATTTGTTTTGAGACACAGATGTTGGAGGACTTTTGTGAAATTAAGATTTGACGCGGCGGGAAATAATTTTCTTATAATTTATGATGCAATACTTTCTGAAAATTTGTAAAAAAACTTGTTGAATTTTATCTAAAAAGAAGGACATTACATCCTATGTACTTTAGGGGATATTACGGATTCACGAATGATATGCAGTAGAATTGACCTACGGTCGAAGTCTCGCTATTCCAATTGAAAACTTCCCTATAAATCGTTGTACTGAAATCAGTGTTTCGCAGCTATTTAACTCAATGTTGCACACTTTTTAGTCAATTGGATAAGTCCAAAAGTATTGGATAGCGACTTTCAATTCAAAATAAACTTACATAAGTTGAATGAAATAATTTCTTACTCATTTTTCATTTTGCAAGAGAAATTCTCAAAAATGAGGGCAGCTCACCCATTTAGGAAATACTGCTAATGGTAATATTGCTAATGCTGTTGCTAGTGCTTGCTTTAAAAATATCGTTATTTTTTATTGACTTGCATTCCCGGATGTAAAATATTCATAAAATTGAGTGTCCCACCATGGCCGAGTGCAGAACATCGTAGGAGGCTGAAGAATGGAGGTCTCGCGCTCAGGGCTAACGTTTGACTGTCAATGTAGTCTAGAGTTTGGGTTGCTTTTCTCAAATGTAACGTATGTAAATGCGCGTAAAAACGTAATGTAACGTAAATGCGCGTTAGAACTTGTTAAAAAGCCTTCCGGCCAAAGCAACCCCCGCCTCTGTTGGCAGATGCGCATCCCGTGGGTTTGGCATGACACAAATCGCACCATAAAAATTTCTCACATTTTAAAATTGGGCTGAAATAGAGTCCGGTTTACATTTTCCTCCATTTGTTAACTTATTTGGTGGTTTCGGAGGATTGTA
>JAWZYV010001381.1:0-17333 GCA_038373885.1 Cheiracanthium punctorium | reverse complement strand
ATTGGAGCCACGACGGATTTTACGTGCACCAGCTCCCATTAGCGTACACGCTCCAACAGCAGTCGAGCCGAGAGGAGGTTGACCCTCCCAAGCACTGGCCAAGCTGGATGCTGCTTCCCTTGCCGTGTTCTTATTGGAACTGAGTTTAGCGCCCCGACCACTGCGGAACGGAACATTCTCGTTCTCATCCTCAGTATTTCTCCCATAGATATGTGCACCGAAGATTCTTAATTAGATTACTATGGACATGTGAGATGACTATTTGCATAGGGAAAAATGCCGAGACAGGTGCTATGGGATGTATGTGGTGTCAATTGCAGAGAGCTGATTTTCCGACTCCTCCTTCTGTGTATTTGGCCACCCAGTGCCGAGCGCTCTTTATAAATTCCCACTTCTTTCTTTTGACATTTCTCATTCGGTTTGGTATGCATTGGAAGTACTAGGACGTCAAAGGGACAAAAGTTAGGAAAAGTGCCGATTAAAAACTCTTTTGAATACTAAAATGAGAAGTTTGGAATAGCAATTTTGCCGACTGCATTTTAAGTGGGGGGGTGTCTCACCCCCCCCCCCCCCGTGGGATCGGCCCTGTTAGTTTTATCGGTTGTTTAAGGAATAATTACAATTAATGAATCCGATACGTTTAGGTTAAATTTAATCAAAAATGAGCGTCCCCCACTTTTTTTTCTTGGGACTACAACACTGAATAAAAGGCAACTGAGGGGGGTGTTTTTTCCTCCAAGGAGGAATTTTTGCATTAGAATATTCGAACATTTCAGAAATTTTAAAAAATATGACGACGACCCAATAGATTGATCAATATTTTTCAGGCATTTCATATTTAGCAAAATTATTAATATTAACTTTTTGCGGGTTGCAGGAAGGCGAAAAAAAAATATATAAATAAATAAATAAACACTAGACTCGAGTCCGGCCCGTTGACAACAGATTTATCAATCCCGTACCGTATCCGGCCAGCCCGTGCAGGTTTCTATCATTGAAACATTGTGGAGTATTTAATATTTCTTTGAGAGGCTGACGCTATTTCGCCAGTCTGCCCCTTGCCGATCACCGTCCTGGCCCCGAGCAGCCTGTGTTGGGAATCATGAATCAGGAAGATTCATTCAACTATTCATTCCATTGATCATCGTTGCCATCTACAATAAAGATGTCTCAAAATGCATTGATATTATTTTCATATAAAATAAGCCCAGGTTATTGATATATTATAAATAACTTCATAGAAAAGCAAAAGAAGATTTTTTTTTACTTTTTGAAAAGAAAAAGTAACGATTTTTATTGGCAGAAGTTTCGTAAAGCAAAACAGTCCTTCTTTTGAATATTCATCATTCTTGTTTTCGCATTGGCAACAAACTTTGTTATTTTGTTTGGATTTGCTCTTATAGCAGTTAGCGTTCTATTTGATTATTCTAATTTGATTTTAATATATGTTACGTGTGCAGGGCTGGGGAGTAGCGCGCTACTTGTAGCGAAACTACAGTAGCCGCTACTTTTTTTTGTAGTTTGTAGTGTAGCGCGCTACTTTTTTAAAAAAGTAGTGTAGCGTGTAGCGCGCTACAAAAAAACAGTAGTTTGTAGCGAATTTTGGAAGCTACTTTTGCCGTGTCATCATTTCCGGCGATTGACCCCGTGGTGCAATTTCTCTCTCTTCTGACTCCAAGCATAACTGAAACTGATGCTTGAAAGACACCCAATCTCTCCCCCGCCCCCCCCCCCTCCTAGGGGACACACGCACACGAGGGGGGGGGGGAGGGGGTTTGCTTTGCCTGAAGCGGAAGCCTGACATTGTGCATCTTTTTTCTTTTTATCGTTCTCAGTATTATTTGTAGAATCACCAATCTGCCATAAAGAGGACTAAAAAGGAAGGAAAGAGAGGTCCAAAGTTGAACAGAGGTTATTTTGATGGGGCCTCGAGAGTCTCATTATCACACGGGCGTGTGGGCCCGTGAGCCCCTGAAAAATAAAGGCCTCGCAAATCTCTCCATTTATTGTATATTAAATTTATATATGCTGCAATAATAATTTTTATTAAGCTAAATTTCCTTTATCTATATCATAATTGTGTAACAATAAAAAGGCTTCGAGACTTATTTTCTGTTCTTCTTTCTAGCACAATGATAATGGTTTCTAAGACTAGATCAATAAAATAGAAATTAAACGCGTTATTGAAAATTTATGGCCATATGTACTTATCACAAAATATCCATTAGTTAGCATGTTTTTAAATATTATGATGAAGAAAAGAAAATTTTCTGGCAGGTGAAACTCAGCGCACACATACTCTAATAATACAAATGGATTAAAAAAATATTAAAATCAATTTTAAATGCCCAGTCTTGTTCTAAATGAGTATAAATACATGGGTAATTTTTAATTTAATTTTAGAATTATTTTGAAATGTTTTATTTTTATGCTGGGAAAATAGAAAACAATCACAAATAAGTTAAAATATCTGTAATAGTATAGGGGCCCAAAACAACCTTTTTTTTTTGCCCCGGGGCCCCTTCTATGTCTGATCAGGGTCTGCATATTTTTGACTGCTATTGCGTGTTTGCAACATAAATCAACATAAAATTGAGTATTTTTTGCTTTCGAAAAGGAATTTTACATATCTGTAAATTGTATGCTTTTGTAACATCATTAATTTTCTTTGATCTTTTTTTTTTATTGCACCCATAAATACAGTGTAGTGTCCACTTGCCAGGATGATTGCCAATCATTCAGTGTCCAGTATTCCGTGAAGTTCCTTTTAGGCGATATCCTTTCAAATCTGACATGATATATAGTCAGTCCTCGCAATTAGCGACCCCCCCCCCCCATCCTCTCACTCACCATCTACGGAAAACTACGAAGCGTGAGAAAAACTTACGGTTTTCTCACAGGAATTTTCTTGAAAGCATCGAGACCGCTTCTGGAAAGTCACCGACATTTTAAATTTTCTCTTTGCCTCCTCCTTATGATCGATGCATTGAACAACAATTTTATTTATGCTTAGTTTTACTAAGTTTATTTATATTAAGGTTTGGTCATTTTTCGACGTTTCAGTGCACTTTTTTGAGTTTGGGCACTCTTTATTATCCTTGTGTCCTGGTGGTGTGTTCAACTTCCACAAGAGTAATGACAGTTCTGCAGTATTGTAGCTTTTCAAACATTAATTAATCACGTGATTATGTTCTATAACTCGGAATGTTTTTTGTCTCAAAGAAGTGTAAAAACTGATTAGTATATTTTTCGTGGAACCTGAAACTGAAAAAAAGAAAGTAAATATGTAGAAATTGTACACAATTTTTTATTTTTTTTTTTGACGAGTTGATAACCTTATCTTTTTTGAGTTTGTTGAAAAGGGACAAAAGGTATAAGCATATGCATCCAAGATATTATTTCAGGGGCTAAAAATATTGCTGACCTCGGTTACAGTGTTCTTCGTTTGTAGTGACAGTTTTCAGATCCGGTCCTAAGGTAGAGCGAACGGTGCGACCGCACCGGACGCCATCTCTACCAAGGCTGTTCAGAATAATCTAGCACTGTGGATGTCGGAAATGGTTTCATTTACCTGTTAATAATTGTTTAATAATAAAT
The DNA here is from genome assembly GCA_038373885.1 of Cheiracanthium punctorium. Taxonomy (NCBI): domain Eukaryota; kingdom Metazoa; phylum Arthropoda; class Arachnida; order Araneae; family Cheiracanthiidae; genus Cheiracanthium; species Cheiracanthium punctorium. The sequence continues at coordinate 13,736 of JAWZYV010001381.1, read as the reverse complement.
CTTTTAGTCAATGTACAGTAGTAATCAATCATGTTAATAATGAATTTTAGTGAACTTTCTGTGAAAAAATAAATTATTAACAGGTACTCGAGGACGACTTATCAAACCCTACATTGTTACGTGATTCATAACCGTCTTATTTACCTTTACCACTCTTTAACTTTTTGCCAATGAGTTTCAGAGCACCATGCATATTTGACAGTCCGTATATTATTGAAGTTGAAAGCCTCATTTTAACCCCTGAAAGCTTTTATAGCTAAATAGTGTGGCGTAGCTAGGTGCAAGAGCTGATCTAGGGTACGTGGAGCCTCCCTGCAAACGTAAAGAAGCCCCGTGTTATGCTCCACATTAAGTTTTCCTTAGTTTTTTAGTTCGAATATGGCGCTCCGATGCCTTGCTTACCGTGTCGGGCCGTCCCTGGCTACGGGGGAGCAAGGAAGGTCAACTGTACCCGGGTGCAGCATCGGCCAAGGGCGCCAAATGGTATATGAAAGCTACCTAGTTGCATTTTTAAAAAATAGGAGGGGGCGCAAAATCTTCAGTCGTCAGGTGGAAACGAGATTTAGTCATTTGCTGTGGGACAGAGAAACTGTTCTCTCAGCTTGTTTCCATCCGAGATTCAAACTATTCTGGATTGAGGAGGAGAGGAAGACCGAAGCCAAAAAAATGGATGGAGGAATACCTCCAGAATATGTTTCCGACAACTTCAGATATCAGTATCGAGGATCAGCCCATGGATGATGACTTTTCTGGTTTTTTTAATTTCTCTTTCGCATGCACTCGAAATAGTTACGAGGAAGAACTTACAAGGTGCTTGTCAGAGCCAATTAAACCGGTATCTTCGCTTTCGGCGTACACGTATATGAAAGAAGCCTTCAAAAAAACTAACACTGGCGTGCCGTCCAGTGCATCTGTACAAAGATTGTTTTCGATTGCATCGGACGTATTTTCTCCTCGACGATCATGTTTGGCGGATAACAATTTTGAGATCCAGCTCTTGTTAAAAATTAATAAACATGTTTTTGAATAAATTTATGTGGTTTTTATTTTATACTAGAGGCATGGCAGTCTTCCATGAATATGTTGAAATTCTGCTTTCTTTCGTTAAAATTTTAGTGTCTATTATATTTAAATTATTAGGTTTTTTGTGTAATAATTTTCAGAATTTAATACGAAAATATGAGAATTTCTATTAATAATTAATAGTTTGTAAAATCCTTAGAGACTTATCTCTCTCTTAGCCTTAAAATAACAATATAATTCTATAAAATTCTTTTATACCTAACACAAAGAAAAAGTTGTGTTGATGATAATAACTTTTAAAATTTCTTTAACATATATAGAGGATTTTTTTAATGCAATCTTTTAAATAGATATATCATGAATTTAATTAGTAATTGTTTTCATTATTTTATAATATGCATATCATATGTGATGTTTTCAATTAAAACAATTATACAATATTACATGGTTCACACGGGTCATTCGTCATAAATCACTAATTTGGTAAGTCATGAAAAAAGGCCTTTATACTCATTAATTTTGATTTGTGCTCAAGAAACTAGAATGTTTGTACAACATGAAAGGGGTCTCAAAACGGGCCTTTTTTTCCCGTTCAGACATCCATTTTATTATTATATTTTTAAAAACTTTTTTAGTTCTCATGATTTTTCTCATGCTTTCAGAGCTCACTTTCCCAATTTATTTTTATCATAGAGGTATTAAAACTTAATTAGTTTCAGCAATACTTCAATAATTAGCAGTAGTTGCCAGTAGCGTATATATAGGCTTCCATTTCGGGGGGAGGGGGACGATTCGGTATTTTAAACTTTGTTGTTCTAAAGTTAAAAGAAATGTTTCAAAATAGCTCCTTTTTAATAATTGCTTTACATTTTCGGAGGGGGCCCGCCTCCCCCCTGCTCAAATACTCGCCTGGTAGTTGTTTATTAGAGCAATAGTTTTTTCTAATTAAAGGCGAAAAGGTGCCCGGGGTCTTTCGTGCGTCCACCAAATCTGCGGCGCTCAACGCTACAAGGAAACCACCTTTTAATAAACGCGTTCTTTGGACGCGAGAGACACCCGCTGAGGTCATTAATCACGCTGGACGCGAGTAGAAAACCAAGGCTTTAGATATCGATAGTTTTCTCTAATCTTATAAATAAAAATGAAATTCTGTTTGTTTGTTTGTTTGTTTGTTTATTTGTTTGTTTGTTTGTTTGTTTGTTTGTGGATTTGATTCGTATACAAATCCACAAAAATGGACCTATCGGCCTGAAATTTAGTACAGATATGTAAAATAATATAGAATAACTCATAGTCCACTTTAAAACTTTGAAAGTCCACCCGTTCCCGGAATTTAAGAGATTTTTTATGCTCTTCACGCAAAAATCTTTCCGTAATTGTAACCCCTGTAGTGAAAAAGTGTAAAATAAGGGTCGTGGTTGCCATGTGTGGCGATTTTGCCGAATAAAATGTCGTTCGTATACAAATCCACAAAAATGAACCTATCGGCCTGAAATTTAGCACAGATATGTAAAATAATATAGAATAAATCGTAGTCCACTTTAAAACTTTGAAAGTCCACCCGTTCCCGGAATTTAAGAGATTTTTTATGCTATTCACGCAAAAAGCTTTCCGTAATTGTAACCCCTGTAGTGAAAAAAGTATGAAATAAGGATCGTGGTTGCCATGTGTGGCGATTTTGCCGAATAAAATGTTTTAAATTCTCAAAGTAAAAATAAAAGAATAATAATGATTTTTTTTTGTTAGTTTATATTCGTAAGGTTATTTTTTTAAAATTATAATATCGTGTGCATGGGAAATCAGAGCAGGAATGTAATGCTTTACACGCAAAACAATAAGAATTGAAGATTTCCGAGGCTAATAGGTAAATTATTTTAGTTTGGCGAAAAAATAAAATGGCTCAAATGCCGATTTTGTGAAAGTGAGTTCTAGCGGTTTGCACAGTTTCGGCTTGGCGCAATTTATTGAGAGCTTAAGGAAATAGATTTTTGAAAACAAGTGCAAAGGTTTTATTAGAATACAGCGTTAAATTTTAATGATCCGTGAAGAAATAATGCAGTTATTAAGGGATTTCAATTGATCTATCTCCAGAATTCTCGCCAAATGAGTACATTGATTTAAGTTGGGGGAATTCCGCCAAATTTCAGAAAATTGAAATCTTCTCATTTAGTACATCGGAGTAACGATGAATAAAACACATTATAGTTGATAATTTTAAAAAATTCGGCTGTATTAAGGGATTCCAATTTTCAAATAACTCTCTTTGGCGGTCGAACCATTTCCCATATTGATTGCTGCTAAGTGAATGCTTCGAATGATTCCCTAAAAAACTCTTGCAAAATGGCGTATGTTGGCACTTTGGCGAGGCTTAGATTTGAAACTGGATTTTATTTGAGACTGGGATATATAATGACACTGGTTATAGATAAAAATGAATGTTGGTATGAGTGTATGAGGTTGAAAAACTCAGCACCGTTGAGCACCGATGCACCATGAAATTTGGTTCACCTAAGTCTTTTATCATGGAGAAGCTTTTTATGCTATCCGTTTTCCTCTAACTTGCCACCAGGTGGCGCAGCAGAACGTCGAATTCTATTCCGTTTAGCCGTTTGCTTTGCGAATATCGTCGAACCGATTTCGATGAAATTTGGTACACGCGAATATTAGAACACGGAGAATATTTTTCACTATCACACTATATGTTGGTATGAGTGTATGAGGTTGAAAAACTCAGCACCGTTGAGCACCGATGCACCATGAAATTTGGTTCACCTAAGTCTTTTATCATGGAGAAGCTTTTTATGCTATCCGTTTTCCTCTAACTTGCCACCAGGTGGCGCAGCAGAACGTCGAATTCTATTCCGTTTAGCCGTTTGCTTTGCGAATATCGTCGAACCGATTTCGATGAAATTTGGTACACGCGAATATTAGAACACGGAGAATATTTTTCACTATCCATTTTGCTGTAACTTGCCGCTAAATGGCGCTGAAAAGCATCAACTTCTATACCGTTCGACCGAGCGGCAAAAATTTTTTATACTTACACATTTGAGCACGAAGAATGTATTCTAACTGCGTTCCTTTTGATGTTACTCACCACTAGATGACACTGCAATGCATTATTATTTTAAGTCGCCACTAGATGACGCTGCAGCAGGCCAAATTCTTGACCATTCAAACGGTCGCTATGAAAATCAGTATACATAGCTATTAGAACAATGAGAATATTTTGGCGTTATCCATTTTGCTATAACTCGCCACTTGACGGCGCTGTAGCAAATCATTACTTTAATTAACTACTAGATGGCCCTGCAGTGTATCACTTCTTGACTGTGCAAATGATTGTTATGAAAATTGGTATACATAGATAGTTGAACACGGTCGCTATGAAAATCAGTATACATAGCTATTTGAACAATGAGAATATTTTGGCGTTATCCATTTTGCTATAACTCGCCACTTGACGGCGCTGTAGCAAATCATTACTTTATTGAACCACTGGATGGCCCTGCAGTGTATCACTTCTTGACTGTACAAATGATCGCTATGAAAATAGGTATACATAGATATATGAACACGGGGAAGAGTTTGGCGCTATCCATTTTCCTATAACTCACCACTAGATGTCGCGTCAACACATGAACTTCAGGACTGTCCAGCCGATAGTCATGAAAATTCGTATACATCGATATCTGAATGCGAAAAATATTTTCGCCGTATCCGTTTTGCTAAAACTCGCCACTAGATTGCGCTACGCCGCATGGCCTTCTGCACCGTACAAACGATTGCCTTGCAATTCGGTATACATGATTATTGGACACAATATAACGCGATATCCACTTTGCTATATCTGTTTATTACAATGAATAGTAATCACCACAAATCGTAATATCAAAAAGTCCATTCATTCCCGTGCGAAGAACGGGTACTTCAGCTAGTTAGGATATAAATATCCTTTAATATGAATGTAATGCAAATTGAATCTGTTAGCAAAATTTGTCTCCTAAAAGTAGCGAAAAAGTAGCGAAGTAGCGACTACATTTCAAAAGTAGTGTAGCTAACTACATTTGTCAAAAAGTAGTTGTAGTTGTAGTTAACTACATTTTTCGAAAAGTAGCGGTAGTTGTAGCGCGCTACAAAAAAAAAGTAGTTTTTCCCACCACTGTACGTGTGTATGCATAGTTTGTCGTCATTCATAACCATAATTATCTACGTTTAAGAAATTTTAAGTGGTAAATTCCTTTGTTGCGTAAAGTGTTATTTTTTTAACTGCCTCCTGGTTAGGAAACAAAACCTGCTCATAATTGCCTCGGAGACGTTTTGGTTGCATGGTATGGATTCTTTTTGGATTCTGGCTATTTCGTACATTGTTTCTAACTTTATTTCTTAGTTCTTATACCTCTCGTTTTCATCACAATAAGTAGGTTTTTGATCAACTTTAAAAGTTGAAAGAAAGGAACAGCTTGGATATTTGCCACAAATGACGACTTTTATCATACTCTGACGACTCTTTATCTATTATGTGCAAACATACATCGCCAATCATTTCCCCTTAGGGTTGACCATTAAAACAGTTCTCCAAATCTTCTTATACATAATTCTTAGCCGATATTTCATCTCGTCATGATAGCAAATATCCTAGCCGTGCATGAAAAACAAAAATCAGCTTAGTCTATTTTATTTTTAACTATATATTAAATAACTGTTATATTGGTGTTATTTAATTCAATGCTCTTTAATTTTAGATATGGCTGTAAATGTCCTATTTCCACTATTTTTCCTATTCCAAGTTCAATCAGTTCACCATTTAAGTAAAGAGAAATGTTTTGCAGTTTAAAATTTACAATGGCTTTTATTTTTATCCTGAAACATATTTTTCAAATCAAATTTTGACAACTACCCCAGCTACTACATGGTCGGTCCAGTTTGAAAAAATGTGCAATAGATGAAAATTTCACAAATCTTGCTTGCTCTTTGATGGCAATGCCTGCTATTTCTGCTGGACTAGAGAGAATCTTCTCATTTGTGCATAACAAATTGAGAAATAGTTTAGGTTTAGAAACCACATCAAAACTCGTCTTTTGTTATGGACTACTGCAGAAAGAAAATGTATTTGATTTTGAATGGTGATAAAATTATAAATAAATTGTACTTTGGTTAACATTTAATTGTAATTGTTATCTATTGTATGTTAGTAATTACTTTTATGTCATTTTCTGAGTTTTTTTCAGTTTCTGCCACAAGGGTTTTTGCCATGCCAGTTTTAACAGGTTTCTACGAGTGGTTTTAACCACCTCGGCGGAAACTTGCCACCTCTGATTTAATTAGAAATTTGAAAAGCGACATCTCATTTCCAAATAAAATGAAATTAAAAAAAAATTATTATTTGGTATTCGGCCTAAACTATTTGCTGAATAGCTGAATATTTGGCCAAATCACTATTCGTTACATCTCTATTTCTCATGACTCAATGACATCATTGTGCCATTCACGGTATAAATCAGTTGTAGTGTTGACTCTAGAAAAAAAGGGCCGTCGGAGGGGGGGGGGATTTTAAAAAGGCACTTAGGGGTTCCACGAGAATGTACAGGTAGATAACACATATAGAAACTAGTATGAAACTATCTGATTCCCGAAACTTCAACCTGTAAAATTGTAATATCTGTTCTGACTTAAATGCATAATTAGATTTTTTCCAATTTTTATGCATAGTTAGATTTTTTCCAATTTTTATGTATAGTAAATTAAAGTATACGTCAATCATAAACGATTGGTATCTGTGACTATGCCGTACGACGAATGACGGCTGAATTAAGTACAAGTGGGCCTTATTTTTCCCGCAGCTGTACAGCTGTGGAAAAAAAAAAAAAAAACCCGCCCAGTTGTACTTTATTCGGGTGTTGTTTGTCATACAGCAAAGTGACATACACTAATCGTTTACGACAGACGTACACTTTAATTTGCTATACATAAAAATTGCACAAGGGGGCATCTCCATATTAAAATTCGTGCCACTTCCACCCTCTCAATAGCAACCTCTAGATTTCACTTCATATTTCAAAAATTTAGCTCATTTTAACCCCGGATACCAATTTGTAATAAATTTAATCTGAAAATGAGTGAGTTATGAGTTTCCATCCCCACCCCACCCCTCATGTTAACATTTTCATTCGTAATATTAAAACTAAACGACCCAAACATAATTTTCTATTATAATTTTTAATAAAATATTAATATTAATTATGAATTATTAATTAATATTGAAAAAAATTATGAATAGGGACATAGCCAAATTTCGATAGAAATAGATGGAGAAGTAATATTACATGGCTGTGTGAAATTTCAAATTTTTATGTTAAGTAGTTTAATTTTGATTAAATAAAATGAGTTATTTTCATGAGTTAAGGGACCCTATATAAATTTATTAAATGACAAATTTATGAAAATTGCATAAATTAAATGTAAAGTAGATTTGCACAAAAATAGTAAAAGTCAGCGGCATAAAAAAAATAGCAAATTTTGCAGCAGATGAATTGGAGGTTTGTACAGTTGGAAGGTCATTCTATAAAGCGTCTATTCTTGCGTCTCCACTACTATTTCTCCCCACATAAAATATTTTCCATGTATAGAATTAGATGCAGTGGATGTATCACTTCCAGTACAACTACCAATAAAAATATCAATATTTTCAGCCTCATAATATGGTTTAAATATACCGGGTGATTTAAAATAGATGTTAAGGTGATTATTTTTTAAACCGTTAGTGATCGAAACATTTCTCCAATTGGAAAAGTTCGTCAAATTAAGAGTAGCTTTCAGATGCATTTTTTTACTGGGGGTTGTATACATATTAAAATATGAAATTTAATTTTTATACGGTCCTTCCTTTCCTACCCTTTATTTTTAGAAGTATGTTGCTCTTTGCCTAAAAAAATTAATAAAACAAACACCGTGTCGCTAAGTGAAATAGTTTCCAAAATATACCAATTTGAAAATTTTGGCATTTGTTGCCAAGCAATAAGGGGATGTCTCCAAGTGAGAAAAATGTAATTACTTTTCAACTGACGTTAATTTATGGTAATAGTCACTCGATAAACACAGTTGACTTCTTAAACTGCAATTTAGCAAGCATTTTCCTATAACTCATGTTTGGCAGTTTTCCATTGAAATTTACCACACTACAGTAACCCACATCATTCTTTTTTACACTTAAAAATTCCTTCACTAGAAGTGTGATGTAATTAGGGGATAAGACTAAAATATCGCTAATTTCATAAACGCAGTGTCGATCAATCCAGGTAACCCTTTAATTCATGCATTTAATTTCCGTTTCACAACAGTGGGATCGTTATGTAACTTTTTTCAACTCATAGTTGGCCCCCCAAAGTAAAGATTTTTTTGCTTGAAAGCCGACGCCAATACAGCAGCTAAAGTGGTCATCAGTTTTAAAAATAAATTTTTTGCTAACTATTTCCTTAGAGACACGGGATTTGTTTTATTAATTTTCTTAGGCAAAGAGCAAAATTCTTCCAAATATAAAGGTTAGGAAAGGTGGAACCGTATAAAAATTAAATTTCGTATTTTAATATGTATACAACCCCCAGTAAAAAAAATGCCTTGTCTGAAAGCTACTCTTAATTTGGCGAACTTTTCTAATTGGAAGTATGTTTCGATCAATTACGGTTTAAGAAGTAATCGTCTTAACACCTGTTTTGTATCACCTGGTATATTTTAAAGGTTTTGGAAAATAGTTGACTGAAAAGAATAATCTTTAACTAATTAAATTAAAATCTGTCATTATAAATTGTGGTTGATCTTATTTTTAGATAACTTCTTCTTCTGTACAGTATGTAAGTTCAACCAGAATAAAACACCCCTGAAAGTACACATGTTTTAAAAGTACAGTAAATGATCATGAGACGTGGGACAGCTCTATTTTTTGATCACCTGATTTTAATCATGTGCACCCTAAGAGTTTGCCTACTGTCCGAACTGTTTTTACAAGTTTAATATTATTCCCTTTCTTGCAAAACTTCTAGGAGTTTTATATTTGACTGACAAATTTCCTTTTCTTTTAATTTATATTTTATTTAATTTGTTTTACTTATTTATTTCTTCACAGATTTCACAACTGCCCTGTGCATTTGTCATTTCTTCCACCTGCAAAGTCTCTGAGAGTAAGATTTGAATTCTGATCAGAAGCAGGCAATGACAATAACAGACAGGTCATTTTGAAAGTTCCAGTTATTGACATTGGATGAAGACGTAAAATATCTTCAGACATTTCATTCCATGTGAGAAAACCTCAAGTCATGAAAATTTAGTGTTTTCTTTAAGAGAAAGGGAATTCCTGAAAAACAGTAAGAAAATTTTCCTTTCTTTTTTTCCTGACTCTCAAAATTGTCCAAAATTCAACAGATGTTACTGTAAATGAATTCATAATGTGAATTAAATACCTGTGCTTGCTGCAAACATTTGTTGAAAGATTTATATGCACACTAATATCACATTTAAAGTAATTTTAATGTAAGAGAAAGCACTCGGATGTTAAATTCAAATTTTGTTGTTTTTCAATTTTTCTTAACCCTTTAATGGCCATTATAAGAAATTCATAAGCAAAAAATTGTTTTCCTACACATGAATGGCAATTTTTTTCTTCATATTGAATATTATTAAAATAGGAGAGAACTATCATTGGAAACATCTTTTCTTGTTGTTTGTTTTCTTGTTGTTTTTTCTTGTTGTCATGAGAAGCAACATGTTTCTCATGTTGCTTCTAAAATATTATTCATCTATTAATGCTAGAATCTGTTGAATAAAACTATACTATTATTAATTAAATATACATTTAATGATGTATGACTTCAAAATTACTTTCTCAAACATTTTTCCCTTAAAAAATAGCATTTATAGAATGGTAGCATGAGTTGAATCTTATGGTGCATTACATTAATTAATTTTACTATTATTAAATCATTTAAATATCAATCAGTAACCAGACAAAAACATAATATTAACTATTCATAAATATGTGAAGTCAATTAACTGCTAATTATTTATAAAATATGAAGGTTCAAAAAATTACCATCATTTCACAAATTTACAAAGGTGATTAATAATACATAAAGGAAACACTTGGATATTAAATTTTGCAATGTTTTAATTTCTGAAGTTTTTCACCATACGAAATATTAAATATTGTTTAAAAACAAACTAATTAAGTGAATCATTGTAATCAAAGTTTTATGACGATTTAAAAAGTTTAATAAATTGGAACCAAATATTCGGTATTCAGCAGAATATTTGGTTAGAATTTTAACCGAATATTCGGTATTCGTTATTCGGCAAAATGTGGTATTCAGTGCATCCCTAGTCAGAAGAGATTTCTATGCAATTCACCTTAAAGGGGCATGCCTTAACCATACAGGAAAGAAACCTTATGTGTGTGACATATGTAAGAAAACATTCTCTCATAAGGTACAGTCAAAACCGTATAAGTGCACATCTCTTAAGTGCATAAACCTCTTAAGTGCACAGGATATGAAAACCCCGAATTTCTCCCCATGCATCTAATGTTTTGTTAACCGGCATACGTACACACCTCATAAGTACACAAACCGCTATAGTGCACATTTTTCACATTAAAAAATTTGCTTTTACAATGGAAATTTGACCGCATAAGTGCAGATTCGTCCAAAAGCAAACCAAAAAGAAGGAAATTGCAGTTTATCTGGGAAATCTCTAGAGAACGCTCAGTATTAAGGAAGCGATGTCAGCTTTAATGGTTTTGAGTGATTACTGTTTCTCCAATAACTTTGATATGAAAAATATTAATGCATTAACTGATCCATTTTCGAGCATACTTCAAGAAATCTTGTACAGAAAAAAATTGACCGACTTTTTCAACTGATTATTTAATTGATTATTTAATAAATTAGCATTATTCCATTTAATTGATGTATATTTTTGTAATAATCAAACTTAAAATTTTCATTTTTTACACAAAACGTTTTTAAGTAGTTAAGCTTAGTAGCTATGCATACTAAGCATCAGGTTACTCTGTTATCTACGTAGTTACGCGTAATAAACTTTGCTATGTAATTACTGCTATTCATAATTATATTTTAAGTAGTAGTAATTATAAAATTTACAATCAAAAGCAAGTACAGAAGTACATATATTTTGTATATATAAATAACTATTTATACTATTTAATATCAAATACACAAATTTTCAATGAGAAATTGCGTTACATATGTTAATTTACGAAAGCTCGCATAAGTGCACATAATTTTGTTGCTACATCGATATGCACTTACGCAGTTTCTACTGTACACTCCAATACTCAACTTCGTACACATACAGGAGAAAAACCTTATGTATGTGACATATGTAATAAAGGTTTTTCTGAGAAAAGAAAATTAAATACACATCTTCGGACCCACACATGGGAAAAACCTTATGTGTGTGATATATGTCAGAAAGGATTCTCTTAGAAGAAAGACTACAATAGACATCTTCATACTCGCACAGGGAAAAAACCTTATCTGTGTGACATATGTAATAAAGCCTTTTCTGTCAGGAGGAGCTTTAAAAGACATCTTCGCATCCATAGAGAGAAACATTATATGTATGGCATGTCAGAATGAATCTTTTGTGAAAAACACTTCAATGCACATCTTCATACACATACAGGCGTGAAAAGTTTTGTGTCGCCTAAGTAACAAAGCTTTTTTTCAGTAGGAAAATGTAACACATCTTCCTACCCATGCAGTAGAGAAATGTTATACTGTGTCAGAAGGAACTCTTTCAAAAAGAATGCATCCATTCACATGTCTGTACCTACACTGTAAGAGAACCATCATGTGTAAAACATGTAATAAAGTTTTTTATTGATGTGAGAAAGGAAACTTGATTCCATATTTTTACACACACTGTAGAGGACGCATGTGAAATATGTAAAAAAGTTTCTTTTTATTCAAAACTGGAAGTTCAGATGCAGGGGAAAAGCATTAACTGTTTCATACCAGAAGTTATATATCGAAAGTTCTGGCAGTGTTTGTTGTGGCCGTGGTGAAAATTGAATATACATTTTGATACAAATACAGTTGAGGAACCTTAAGTGCAGGGTTGTTCATTCTTTTAAAAAAAAATCAATTTTTTTGGATTTAAATCATGATTTATTTGATTTTAAAGATTTTTTAAAAAACCGTATTTATATATACATACGTATATATGTAACATTTATATGTTAGAGAATAAAACAGTCATTAAGCTGCATTTTTTAAAAAGTAAATTAAAAAATACTTGTGAACCAAGTATGAAAATAAAATGCTTTTGAAATATGAGGCAATTTTATTTAGGAAAAGGAACAATATGATGAAAAAAACAAACAAACTTATTAACTGTAGATATATTGCGAGGATATTTGAAAATTTTAAACTTAGCTGTACAAATTGTTTCTTAACAAACACAAGTATTAAAGCTTTCTGTACTATTAATTTGTTACATAATTTTTAAATGTTGAAAAAATTCTCTTGATTTTTGGCAGTTGATAATTTAGCTATAGTTAACGTACATACTGGTTGTCCCAAAAAGTTGGTAACATGCTTGAACTCTTTATCGATAAGAGATAAGTGGGCTATGTAAATGGAGAAAAAATGTTTAAAATATAGTAAGTAAAGAGATTACTTAAAAATTCCTCACATTAATTTTCAATAAGTTATACATTTTAAATTTGTATATGATCCCTTAACAAAAGAATTACTTATTAGTAAAATGTGTCCCATACACTAGTAAGGTAGCATGAAAAATTTGAGCCTTTCATCATAAAATGTCTCGGATATTTTCAAACAAAGATGATCTGGTGTTATACATGAATTTGAATGTAAACATGTATTAGTATGCAAAAAATTTTCTTTCTTAATTTCTGTTGAACCCCCAAAACACGACCTTCCAACATAACTCTTTTTCCTTCCAGAGCCCTTAAATAGTGGTTTGAATCTGCATATATTTCACTTTATATCTATCACACTCTTTAGAATATTATTCTGAAACTTTGTTCATCACCTCTTTAATGTGTGAGCATCACCTCATAGTAGTGTAGCTCATTTTACTAATTTTGAACTTTGTTGTAGGAGAGTCATATAAAAACTAAAAAGTGTAACTCTTTGAAAATTAAAAGAATAATTTTTTCTTAATGTAGTCTTTTCTTACCAACTTTGACAATTTTTCCAAGTGACATTGGCCACTTATGCATGGTACCCTCAAAGTTCCGTACAAATAAAAAAGCCAGTCAAAATAATGAAGAGAAAGAAATAGACTGTATCATTAGCAAAGAAATGAGTCTCTTAGAAGGCAGTGGATCACGCGGTGGCGTACTTGAAGCGGTATACAATCACTTATTGACTATAAAACCGACAACCGTTGAATCGAAAAGAGCTTTTTCTTCCAGTGCTTTGTTGGCTACTAAAATCAGATCTAGACTAAAAGACGATACATTGGACTCATTATCTTTTTTGCGTTCTTTTTTTTTTAGTAAATAAGAAATAACTGTAAGATGTAAGTATTTTTGGTTAATAATCAATATTAGTGTTTTCCTAATTTTGTAGGTTATTGTCAATATATAAAATTAACTTTCACAGTGCTTTAAGTCTCTTTTTTACTTATTTCTTTCTGCTGTCAATTGTTAAATGAAGTACTCATCTGAAATT